>WHVB01000041.1:0-233320 GCA_015178965.1 Russula ochroleuca | reverse complement strand
CACGCTCCTTGTACTTAATGCCCTAACCAAGGCCGAACTGGTTAGGCGTCCTGAAAACCCTCTTCCTCGGCTGCTACTATTCCTCCTCCGAAATGCGCTGCTACTTGGTCTCGTTGATCAGTGGACATGGCCGCCAGCCTGGTGGCTATTTCGTCTACTGGGTTCTCGTTAGTGGTCGTGGTGTCCGACATCCAGTCGACCAGTTGTGCCGTGGCTACACGCGGTTTCTTCTTTCGGTTGGGGCAGTTGCGCGCGAAGTGTCCGACTTGGTTGCATTCGTAGCAGGCGCCGCGGGGGGTTCGGTCAGCGTTGCGGGGGTTTCGGTTGGTTGGTTGGGTTTGGGCGACGTTTACCTGATAGACGTTCCCATTGTTCGTCTTGCATTTGGACCGTCCTTCCTTGGGGTTTCGGTTCCTCCAGTTGTTGTTTCGGTTGGCGCGCAGCTCGGTCTGCATCGACGTCCATTGGAACGGGGGCGTTGTTTAGGTGGCGGGGGGCGTTGGTGGAGTTATACCCTCTGATATTAGGGCGACTGGGTTGTTGGTTGGTGGGGTTGGGCTGTGCGAATCGATTCCACCTCGATGACGGTGGTCGGTTTGTGGTGCCTTTGTCTTGTTGAACATCTCGTAGATGAGGAGTTGGGACGCCACACTATCGATCGCTCGCTGCTTGATTTCTGCATAGGTATTGACCTTGGGGGGTTTGACTATGTCGTTGACAATGGATTTGGTTAGTCCTTTCAGGAAGTACCTGACGGTTGCGGGTGCCGTGAGCGGGTATTCGGCCTTTCGAGCGACTCTTTCAAAGTCTTGGATGTATTGGTCGACTTCGGGCCATTTCATCTTCATGTTTTCGATCTGAAGGCGTGCTCGTTCTTCGGCTTGAGTGTCCTGGAATTGGTTCCGGAACTCGTTCAGGAAATGTATCCAGACGTCAGGGACGTCTTCAATGAGCGGGTCCAGTCGGTCCACCCAATCTCCTTGGTTGAGGGCCCATTCGTCCACGGTTGGGCCTTTGATGAACGTCAGCGCTATTGCTACGTGGCGGATCCAGGATTGGAGGCCGGGGACCGTGGCGTTTACGCGGAATAGTGTCGCAGTTCGTTTATGAACTGGTCCGCTTTTGCTCGGTCTCCGTCAAATTCCGTGGGGGCGCTTCCCATGAGGCGGGCGTCTTGGTTTGCCGGGGGCATTGGTGGTGCGGCCGGGGGGTTGGGAGCTCCGGGGTTTCCTCCGGGGTTTCCTCCTCCTCCTCCGGGGTTGCCTCCGCTTCCTCCGGGGTTGCTTCCTCCTCCTCCGGGGGTTCCTCCTCCTCCTCCGGGGTTGTTACTCGGCTGTCGCTTCATTGCCGTATCTAGCTTTTTCTGCACGGAGGCTACTATCTTGGGTTTGGTGGTTGTGGTGGCGGTAGTGGTGGTTGCTGTGGCCGTTGCCATGGCGTGTTCGTGTATCAACGAAGCGAATGGTCGAGTGTCGAAGAGTGGGGAGTTTCTGATGATGGTGTTGGTGTGGTCCTCTGTGGGTTCCTCGTCAGTGGTAGGCGAGTTGGGTTGTTGGTCTGTGGAGACGGGAGATGGGGGTCGAGTGTTGTCTTCGGCGTCGCTGTCGGAGTCAAGGGGAATAGGGTAGGAATGTTCCTCCTTCGTGTCTGCGTCGGTGTCTCTCTTGTGCGTTCAGCTCGTTGTGGGCTTCGATGTCAGGTCTTCTGGGTCCTCGCACTAGTTTGAATTTGTCTCCGTCCTCCTCGAGGTAGACTTGGGTGAGGACTCCTTTCTCGTTGTGTATCCAGACGTGGGTTCCGTCTATGCAGTCCTGTGCCTTCTTGGTCGTATCAGGGTGGTATAGTATTGCTATCCCCGTCGTATCCGGGGATGACTCCTTTGTCGATTCTGCGTAGGTGCGCGTTCTTTGGTGGTTTGTCGTCGTCTCCAAAGTCCGTGAGGTATTCCTTGGGTAGGGCCTCCGTGATGGTAAGAAAGTTGAGTCTAATGTCACCGCTGCTTACGCGACGATAACGAATAGACTCGGAGTGGTAGTGACAAGGCTCTTAGCGGCCGCCTTCTGGCTAGGAGTGGAGAATAGATGATATTGCCGTCGTAAGACGGACAGGAGACTCAACTTGGCGACTTAGAGTCACCAAGGCTTCGTACTTATACTACTACAGGGTACAGGGCACAGGGTACTGGGCAGAGGGCGCGGAACATGAGGATACGGGGCTGCGAGTCGCGTACATAGGGGCTGTGTTACCGTCCCCTCGGCCCTGGGACTTCCCCCCTTCGATCGACGGGGATATCAGCCACGCGGACGACCCAATGGAGTTGGATGACCCCGAGTAACGGTAAGATCAGACTAGTGTTATTAGTATACGCCTCACCTGATGTGGATGGACTACATGAGTCGCCTTGTGACTCAGCCCCTATGTACGTGACTCGCAGCCCCGTATCCTCATGCCCCGCGCCCTGTGCCCAGTACCCCGTACCCTGTACCCTGTAACAGTATAAGTACGACTCCCTAGTGACTCTAGGTCGCTAAGTTGAGTCTCCTGTCCGTCTTACGACGGCAATAGCATCTATTCTCTACTCCTAGCCAGAAGGCGGCCGCTAAGAGCCTTATCACTACCACTCCGAGTCTACTCGTTATCGTCGCGTAAGCAGCGGTGACATTAGACTCAACTTTCTTACCATCACGGAGGCCCCACCCAAGGACTACCTCACGGACTTTGGAGACGACGACAAACCACCAAAGAACGCGCACCTACGCAGAATCGACAAAGGAGTCATCCCCGGATACGACGGGATAGCAATACTATACCATCCTGATACAACCAAGAAGGCACAGGACTGCATAGACGGAACCCACGTCTGGATACACAACGAGAAAGGAGTCCTCACCCAAGTCTACCTCGAGGAGGACGGAGACAAGTTCAAACTAGTGCGAGGACCCAGAAGACCTGACATCGAAGCCCACAACGAGCTGAACGCACAAGAAAGACGCCGACGCAGAAACGAAGGAGGAACATTCCTACCCATCCCCTTGACTCCGACAGCGACGCCGAGATAACACTCGACCCCCATCTCCCGTCTCCACAGACCAACAACCCAACTCGCCTACCACTGACGAAGAACCCACAGAGGACCCCACTAACACCACCATCAGAAACTCCCCACTCTTCGACACTCGACCATTCGCTTCGTTGATACACGAACACGCTATGGCAACCACCACAGCAACCACCACTACCGCCACCACAACCACCAAACCCAAGATAGTAGCCTCCGTGCAGAAAAAGCTAGACACGGCAATGAAGCGACAGCCGAGTAACAACCCCGGAGGAGGAAGCGGAAACCCCGGAGGAGGAGGAAGCAACCCCGGAGGAGGAGGAGGCAACCCCGGAGGAGGAGGAGGTAACCCCGGAGGAAACCCCGGAGTCCCCAACCCCCCGGCCGCACCACCAATGCCCCCAGCAAACCAAGACGCCCGCCTCATGGGAAGCGCCCCCACGGAGTTTGACGGAGACCGAGCGAAAGCGGACCAGTTCATAAACGAACTACGACACTACTTCCGCGTAAACGCCACAGTCCCCGGCCTCCAATCCTGGATCCGCCGCGTAGCAATAGCACTGACGTTCATCAAAGGCCCAACCGTAGACGAATGGGCCCTCAACCAAGGAGACTGGGTGGACCGATTGGACCCACTCATTGAAGACGTCCCTGACGTCTGGATACACTTCCTGAACGAGTTCCGGAACCAATTCCAAGACACCCAAGCCGAAGAGCGAGCGCGCCTCCAGATCGAAAATATGAAGATGAAATGGCCCGAAGTCGACCAATACATCCAGGACTTCGAGAGAGTCGCCCGAAAGGCCGAATACCCGCTCACGGCACCTGCAACCGTCAGATACTTCCTGAAAGGACTAACCAAGTCCATCGTTAACGACATAGTCAAACCCCCCAAGGTCAATACCTATGCAGAGATCAAACAGCGAGCAATCGACAGCGTGGCGTCCCAACTCCTCATCTACGAGATGTTCAAGCAGGACAAAGGCACCACGAACCGACCACCGTCATCGAGGTGGAATCGATTCGCACAGCCCAACCCCACCAACCAACAAACCAGCCGCCCCAATATCAGAGGATATAACTCCACCAACGCCCCCCGCCATCTAAACAACGCCCCCGTCCCGATGGACGTCGATGCAGACCGAGCACGCGCCAACCGAAACAACAACTGGAGGAATCGAAACCCCCAAGGAAGGACGGTCCAAATGCAAGACGAACAAGGGAACATCTATCAGGTGAACGTCGCCCAAACCCAACCAACCGACAGAAACCCCCGCAACGCCGACCGAGCCCCCCGCGGCGCCTGCTACGAGTGCAACCAAGTCGGACACTTCGCGCGCAACTGCCCCAACCGGAAGAAGAAACCGCGCGTAGCCACGGCACAGCTGGTCGATTGGATGTCAGACACCACGACCACTAACGAGAACTCAGTGGACGAAATAGCCACCAGGCTGGCGGCCATGTCCACTGACCAACGAGACCAAGTAGCAGCGCACTTCGGAGGAGGAGTAGTAGCAGCCGAGGAAGAGGGTTTTCAGGACGCCTAACCAGTTCGGCCTTGGTTAGGGCATTAAGTACAAGGAGCGTGTATCTATCGAACCGTCGATCAATGACAATTCGCGTATACTTAAACTCCTTGTTCAAGAGGGCCGAAACCTCTGCACTATTAGACTCCGGCGCCACGGAGAACTTCATCAACCCCAACTATGCAAAAGAACTCAAACTACCAATCGAAGAGTTGACAGAACCCCGCAAGGTGTTTAACGTAGATGGGACACAGAACCGCCACGGACAAATCACCCACTACACCGACCTAGACGTACGAACGGGCGACCAAACGCGCACGATGCGCTTCTTCCTCACCAACCTAGGCGAACAAAAGGTAATCTTAGGCTACCCATGGTTCGCCGCAGTCCAACCAGTCATCGACTGGGCAAAAGGATGGATCGCCTACGAACAACTACCCGTCGTCATTAAAGCTAGGATCAAGCGAACGACGACAAAAATCCATACCGCCACAGCAACAGACCGACAAACACTAGCCTCAAAGCTAGCCGAGAAACATGCAGCCCAACCCTCACCAATTCCAAAAGAGTACCGCCGACACTCATTCGTGTTCAGCGAGGCTGAATCGAAGCGATTCCCACCACCACGAGAATGGGATCACGCCATAGAACTGAAACCAGGCCACCCAGAACACATGCCAGGAAAGGTGTACACCCTAACCCAACCGGAACAAGAAGCACTAGCAACGTTCCTCCAAGAACACCTTGACAAAGGATACATCACCGAGTCCAAAAGTCAATTCGCGGCTCCATTCTTCTTCGTCAAAAAGAAAGACGGGAAGCTCCGACCAGTACAGGACTACCGAAAGCTCAATGAATGGACCCGCCGAAACGCCACACCACTCCCGCTCATCCCAGAACTCATCGCGAGAGTCAGAGGAGCCAGCCTATTCACCAAGTTCGACATTCGCTGGGGATATAACAACATACGAATACGCGATGGAGACCAATGGAAAGCAGCGTTCGTCACGAACCACGGCCTCTTCGAACCACAGGTGATGTTCTTTGGGATGACCAACTCCCCAGCCACCTTCCAGACCATGATGAACGCACTATTCAGAGAAGAACTCCGACAAGACTGGCTGTCGATCTACATGGACGACATCCTCATACACACCCAATCAGACCTTCCATACCACCGAACGAGAGTCCACCAAATCCTCGACAAGCTACGCAAACACGACCTCTTCCTCAAACCAGAGAAGTGCGTCTTCGAAGCAAAGGAAGTCGAGTTCTTAGGCGTCATCCTGGGTCACAACACCATACGGATGGACCCAGCCAAGGTGCAAGGAGTAGCAGACTGGAAACCCCCACGAACAGTCCGAGACGTCAGAGCGTTCCTGGGATTCACAGGATACTACCGATACTTCATCAAAGACTACTCGAAGATCGCAAGACCACTGATCCACCTCACCAAGAAGGCGACACCATTCACATGGGGGGAAGCCCAAGTAAACGCCTTCGAGACCCTCAAAAAACACATGTGTCAAAACCCAATCTTACGCCAACCCGACTACACCAAACCATTCTTCCTAGCCACAGACGCGTCCGCATACGGCGTGGGAGCCGTACTCTTACAGGAGGGAGATAAACACCCCAGAAAAACCTCACCAACCAAACACCCCATAGCCTACTACTCCGCAACATTCACCCCAACCGAGCGCAATTACGACATCTACGAAAGAGAACTCCTAGCACTAATGAAAGCCCTAGCCCACTGGCGACCCCACCTGGCAGGATCAACGATCCCAGTTACAGTCCTCACCGACCACGCAAACCTAACCTTCTGGAAGTCCCCACGCAAGGTAAACCGCCGAGTAGCACGATGGTTCGCAGAACTCCAAGAGTACCACCTCAAGATCCAACATGTGCCAGGGAAACTCCATACCTCGGCAGACCTCCTCTCCCGACCCCCAGGAGTGGACAAGGGCGAAGCAGATAACCAAGACCTAACCCTCCTCCACCCAGACGCCTTTATCAGGCTATCCACCACCGAAGACCCCAAAGACGAATGGTGGGAGCTAGAACGACGGATAGGGACAGCACAGCGAAAGTACCCCGCCGAAATCGCAAAATGGATCAAACGACACAAGGCAACCATGACCCACTCGCACAACGACAACAACCTAAAGCACTGGCGCATACAAGGCAAAATCGCCGTCCCACCAGATGACACCCTGAAGAAGGAAATCCTCCATCGGTTCCACGACCTAGAAATCAGAGGACACCCAGGGCGAGACCCCACCATCACAATCATCCGCCGACACTTCTGGTGGCCAGACATGAACGAATGGATTGCACAATACGTAAGAGGGTGCGCCAAATGCCAACAAGGCAAGAACCTTACAAGACGAGCCAAGGTCCCCCTCTACCGCATTCCCACACCGACCAACGCACTCCCATTCCAGATCGTAGCAATGGACCTGATCACCCAACTCCCGACCAGCAAAGGGTACGACGCCATCCTCACGATAGTGGACCACGGATGCACGAGAGCGGCCGTATTCCTCCCCTGCAAAACAACAATCACTGGGCAAGAAGTGGCCAAACTATATTACGACAACGTCTACCAATGGTTCGGCCTGCCCGATAAAGTCATATCCGATAGAGACCCTCGATTCACGTCCTTCTTTGCAAAGGCGCTCGCCCAACAACTGGGGATCAAACAAAATGTGTCCTCAGCGTTCCACCCCCAAACAGACGGGCTATCAGAACGAACGAATCAATGGGTAGAGCAATACCTCCGCCTGACCACCAACAGCGCCCAAACCGACTGGAGCGATTGGCTGGGGATAGCCACCATGGTGCACAACAACCACAAGAACACCACCATCAACATCGCCCCATCAGAAGCACTCCTCGGCTACACGCCTCGCCTACACCCTACAGACCCCCCTCCATCACTAAACCAACACGTGGAGGACAGGAAACAAATCGCCCTCGAAAGGCGTGCACAAGCGATCGAAGCCATCAATCGCACCGCCCATCAAACGCCACCACCCCAGTTCAACGTGGATCAAGAGGTCTGGCTAGAGGCCAAAAACCTCCGACTACCCTACCAGACCCCCAAACTAGCCCCTAAGCGACACGGCCCTTTCCGCATCAGTAAGCAGGTGTCACCGGTGGCGTATCAGCTCCAGCTACCCGACGCCTGGAAGATCCACAACGTGTTCCACGCCAGCCTCCTTACCCCTTATCGCGAGACCCCGCAGCACGGCCCCAACTACATCAAACCACCCCCGAACTGATCGAGGGTGAACATGAGTACGAAGTCGAGGCCATCGTTAATCACCGTCTCCACGGGAAACGGAAGAGCCTGCAATATCTCCTCAAATGGAAGGGATACCCAGACGCAGACAACACATGGGAACCGGCCCCCCAAGTACACGCCCCCGCACTAATCGAAGAGTATCACCAAAGGCGCCCGCTCGAGCAACCGCATAAAAGGACGGGTCTGAGGACTCGAAGTAGCATCCTCTCCCCATACTCCGGACTACTATGCCCCACCAAACCATCCGTCTCTCCCCCACCGAAGATGCCAACTACGCCCCCGCCTCGCCCACCGACTCCTATGCCTCCACCGAGGCCCTCTTCATACCCGCCCCAGGGACCCCCTATCAGACGACCGGTTCCAATGGAGCCCTTCCTATTGTTGAGGACCCCGCGTCCACTAACTCAGCACGGGTGCTTGCAGTGGACCTCGCCATCGGCGCTACGCAGCCAGCCATACCCCTATCACCCCGAGCCGTTAGCTGCTATCGTTGAAGGACAAGCCGACGCCCTCACGGCTCCAGTTCTCCTCCGCATGGTCCGCGGTCTCATCATCACCGCCAAGCGCACCGAGGACCGGATGGAAGCCGTTAGGTTTACGGCCGAAGAACAAGCCGCGGAACTGGAGCAAAGCCGGGATCAACGCGACATCCTCGCCCTCGGCGCCAGGGCCCTCCAGCTCGACTGCGAGGCCAAGACCGAATCCCTCCGCCTCGCCGACCTCACCATCCGCCGCCTGGCCACCCAGCCCGCGAGGGCGGACACTCCGCAGGGTATTCAGTCTGAACCCCCTGCCGGCTTTGTCGAGAATAACGGTCAACTCCATTACTTCTCCATCCCCCTCCAAGGCGGTAGCAACGACCGCCGCATCGCCCCCTACATCCAGCTTCTCGACGGCCCCGTTCCCCGCGCCGCTGGTACCCTGGGAGGCCCTGACGACCCTGTCTTTACTACAGAGGTCTACGCCCAGCCCAGCTCCAACGTCGGTGTCGCCAATCCGCCGGTACCCAAGTGGCTACTCCGTGCCATCGACGGAGACTCCGAGATCTTCGATGCCTTCACATTGGAGGTCCAAGATACGACCCAAGACTGGGGTCTCTACACGGACATCTGCCGCTACCACCACGTCGACGTCAAGCTCACCAACATCGCCTCCCGCCTCCGCGCCCTCGAAGCTGAAGAGGCCGAAACCCGCAACGTCCTCGCCAACTGCCGCCGCCGCCTCCGCGCCGCCAACGCCGGAGAAACCCTTGCCCACCTTGCCGGCAACGACGCCGATCGCCACGACCAACGTCACGGGTCGGGGATCATCCGCTACGCGACGCGTGGTCGCGCTCGCATCTAACCGGAGGGTGATGTTACCGTCCCCTTGGCCCTGGGACTTCCCCCCTTCGATCGACGGGGATATCAGCCACGCGGACGACCCAATGGAGTTGGATGACCCCGAGTAACGGTAAGATCAGACTAGTGTTATTAGTATACGCCTCACCTGATGTGGATGGACTACATGAGTCGCCTTGTGACTCAGCCCCTATGTACGTGACTCGCAGCCCCGTATCCTCATGCCCCGCGCCCTGTGCCCAGTACCCCGTACCCTGTACCCTGTAACAGTATAAGTACGACTCCCTAGTGACTCTAGGTCGCTAAGTTGAGTCTCCTGTCCGTCTTACGACGGCAATAGCATCTATTCTCTACTCCTAGCCAGAAGGCGGCCGCTAAGAGCCTTATCACTACCACTCCGAGTCTACTCGTTATCGTCGCGTAAGCAGCGGTGACAGGCTGAGTCACAAGGCGACTCATGTAGTCCATCCACATCAGGTGAGGCGTATACTAATAGCACTAGTTCGATCTTACCATTGCTCAGGGTCATCCAACTCCATTGGGTCGTCCGCACGGCTGATATCCCCGTCGATCGACGAGGGGAAGTCCCAAGGCCGAGGGGACGGTAACAACCGATATCAGCAGCGATCCCAAGTCACTCACAGAGGCGCACGCTCGCCCCGACTGGCCTTCCTGGAAGGCAGCAATGGACAAGGAGATCGCCACACTTGAAGCCGCAAAGACCTGGACCACCGTTCCGCAACCACAAGGCAAGAACATTGTCGGATCAAAATGGGTTTTTCGCATCAAGCGCAAGTCCGATGGGTCCATTGACAAATACAAGGCCCGTCTTGTCGCCCGCGGATTCACTCAGATCTACGGCGTCGATTACTTCGACACTTATTCCCCCGTCGCTAAGATGGCAAGTTTCCGTCTTATCCTAGCTATGGCTGCCCGCTATGACTGGGATGTTGAGTCGTTCGACTTCAACGGCGCTTATCTCAATGGCACACTCAGCGATGATGAAGAGATCTACATGAAGGAACCCCCCGGATACGAGACTCAGGGGGAGCGCAGCGTCAAACGACTTCAGAAGTCGCTGTATGGGCTCAAGCAAGCCGGGAGGAAGTGGTACGAGGCACTGTCCCGCTCTCTCGCTGATCTGGGTTTCCACACTACCTCAGCAGACCCCGGCATATTCTTCGCCAAGATCGGTGATCACATCCTTATTCTCGCCATCCACGTCGATGACTGCGTGCTCACAGGCAGTTCCCCATCTCTTATCACTGAGTACAAGAGCAAGTTCAATGCTTGTTACACCCTCACCGACCTAGGACCTATTCACTGGTTCTTGGGTATCAAGATCACTCGCGATCGATCTGCGCACACTATCTCCCTTTCCCAAACATCCTACATCGACTCTATCATCGCGCGCTTCAAGCTAGAAGATGCCAAGTCATTCAGCACTCCTATGATCCCCGGCGTCAACTACTCTTGCCTGGAATCTCCCTCTGACGCCACTGAAGCCGCACGCATGGAGAAAGTGCCTTATCGCGAGGCAAGTGGAAGGTCTCATCGCATTCGTGTACCCTCGGGTTACGTCGCGTTTGAGGGGGAGTGGTGGAATTTGTCGCGTCGCGGGTCTGTGCACAAGCACCCCTCGATGCAACACCTCGCCCCGGGGCTCTGTCTGGAACAGACCCCAAAGCCAATTTTTGGACCCTGTTACAGGGCCTCGCGCCCATTACTGTACGCTCGGCCAATCCCCTTTGTTATCTCCCTTCCTTTGTCTTACTCTTCTGCCATGTCCCATTCCCCTATTCTTACTATACACTTGACTCAAGCATGCCCCACCCAAATGGACACGCGTCCCCATTATCCCTATCACGCGCCGCTTACTATAATAGCAAACGCGACTCACTTTGGTACCTTACTATAGGGCTTATTATTACCAGTACGAGACATGTAGCACAATAACATGTAATAGCTTATATAGCACGATGTGCGCCTAGCTGAATGTTCATCCAATCTGTCTCATTCGTTCTGTCCTCCCTGCGTGCCTCTAACTTTCTTGCGTACTACCCCTTCCCATAAACCTTCCCACCCACTAAAGTAGCACCTAATGGATGAACAGTACTGAAGCAGAAAGAATATCGTAGAAATGAGTAGAACATGTCGGAGCCGTCCCAGACATGTCCACCTGTGACTTGTCAGTTCATGACACTGTGACATAGTCAATTCTACGACAAAAAAAGGTTGGAGACAAGACATCTAGACGAGATAGGAAACGAACAACACAAAAAACACAAGAACGCGAAGGAGAGTCCCCAACATACAACAGAAGCCGGCGGGACAGAAACGAGCCCACACGAGGTTGAGGTTCAAGGTTATCGGCATCAGGATTTTGAGTGGCCACCTAGGATGTGACGGGTGAATCAAACACCTAAAGGGGTAGGAAAGGATGTCATCCTCTGTAAATCACGTAGAGATCGAGGCGTACCGGTTGGTTGAGTCGTAGGGGAAGAGGACGACACCGCCGGTTGAGGAGCACCGGGCGTGTTGCCCAGAAGACCAAGGAGGTTGGTAATAACGTCGTATATCACCGAAGCGGCATCATCAGTCGAACCTGAACTCGATGTGGTGTTGAACTAAAAAATTCACGGTCCGTCAGGCAATCGCACTCTTGCGGAAATCCAAGCCCACAATCACCTCAAATCTACAATTACCATTATAGCAGACTTGACGCTTACTCATCACTCCTTGAGGAGCAACTGGCGAAGAATACGCAACGGCTGCAAAAAAAAGTCAGAAAGGTTGTCAGCACGTACACTGGTAGAGTAACCCACCGGAAAACAGAGCAAAGAGAGCAAAGAAAAAGGCAGTCAAAGCAGTGGAGCGCATCTTGTGGAAGGATTGTGTGTGGAGGTAGCGAGCTACAAACGATAAGATGACGGTATATGCACTGGATAGTAATCCAAAAGGTGTCTGTATGACTGGCCTGATTGCGGAAGAAATCACGGGCTTATATAGCTGCGCGTCGCAGGTCCGAGTCGGTAATATCAGTAGTCAGCATACGGTACCACTTTTGGTCGCCATCCGCCAGAGGCTCCAAGTCGAAACCAGCATACAAGCCTAAGCCTGGATTAGATCAACTCAGGGGGCATGCCGTTACATGGCCGATACGAGTTTTGTATGGGAAACATAAACCTTGCATCACCAACCAGAACTCTGAAACTAGTAGGCCAAGAAGCAGGTCGCGTCTGCAGTGCCAGAAAAGGGAGTCCCCTTATGCGAATGTCCAAATTATGACCTCCTAGAAGTACAAGGACTTTGAAATTTGAGCACATTTACAGCACGAATTCAAAAAAATGATGGCCCGTGCACCCCGACCATGACAGTACTTGTGGCAGCATGTTTCACCGTCGCTATCACGGTTCAAGTAAACACCTGCCGTGATGTTATCATGTTGCCTTGCATGTTGCAGAAGCCACAGTAAAGTTTGATGCTCTCACGATAAGAGGTCATCGGACTTCAAGTAATTTGTCTTGAGCCTCTGTTGAGGCTTGTAAGGCGACCGTAAATAAGTGTCGCCCTTGCTTGAGTCAAGGCTTTGAGTCTTGCTTTGAGTAGTTGAGCAGCTTACTTGACTAGTAAGCAGTTTGGTGGGCACGTGAAGATCCGTCACGTGCTAGCTGATTTAAGTCCTTTTCCACCCGTCTCAAGACCCGTCTTTCACTCTTCCACCAACTCTCCCGTCCGATTCAGTAAGAGATTTGCATGGCCTATTGCTGAGGCTACGACGCTGCGCAGGCCGAGAAGGATGCGTCACCCGCCGCGGCGACCAAGTTGGTTGCAAGGTTGGTTGTTTCGGGCTTGGCGGGCAGGCCTATCGGAGCTTTAATTCTCCTGTTCCGTAGGGGTGCCACGACAGTCCGGGGTCATCCGTCTTAACCGCACCTGCACTCCGGGGTCATCCGTCTTAACCGCACCTGCATCCGGGGGTCATCCGTCTGAACCGCACCTGCTAGTGCAGCTATCATACAGTGCAAGTGTCACAGCCATTGCACCCAGAGAGGCGCGGGAGGACGACGAAGATGGCACGAGGATGTTGTAGAGGGAGGTTGAGGGAAAGGCGTTTTGGGCGCGATTGCTTGCATAGTGCCTCCAAGAGTGCCTCGCCGCACCACCATGAACACGAGGATATGACGCAGAAGCGTGCGGCAACGACGTTGGCACCGAGTCGTCTAACTTGGGATTGGCCCTGGCTTGTCCGCGACGCTAGAATTCCAACTCAATGCGACTTTCTCATCATCCCGTGGTGCATCTTCGTGCGACAATTCATTTCAACCCTCGAAGGGACAGTAATCGTGACGGAGATCCATCAGCGCTCTCAATCACGCGGCTTTGGTGTGATGTGCTTCGATTTCTCATATACCCCCGCATCCTTCACCTGTGGTGTCAGACCTGAGCGCTGAGCGCTGAGTGGCAGCAGCGGCTGAGCAGCCGTCGCCGTCGCAATGGCGGTGGGAACGACGAAGAGGAGGGCGAGTGGGATCGTATTGATTTGGCAAAGGTATCTGGCTTCTGGACTTGACGCTACTGCAGGGGTTTTGGGAAGAGAATAGCTCTGCGATGGGGGCCGTACGTGTTCCGCCAGCTCCCCCATCCGCAGGAATTCGACTGTCTCTATTTGTAGTCAGTACAAGTCGGACAGCAGCGTCACCATGCACTCACTCGCCTTCTTCGGGTCACACTCTCGATGGCAGGCTTTGCAGGCTCCCCTCAGAATCACCACCCAACTCTATCCTCCGATCTAATCTATTTCCTCTCCCTCCGGTTTCTCCTCGTAATGCCTATGATTGGTAAGAAGTGTCTGAGAGGCAGGGGCGGAATTGCTACAAGAGCGCGACGTGCTGCAATTTACTGGCACCGCATGCCATCTGATCATACATATATGGTGGAACAGGCTATCAAGCTACATCATGCATCATACAGACCTTTCAATTTTTACTCCAGTCACGATTGATAATACCTGCCCACTTCAAGCATCAACCGCCCTCCTAGGTCTACGGGTCCGTCATGAAATACTTTGGAACCTTCCCATCTGTGCTCCAGAACACTTTCACGGGCAACCCACCTCACGCTGCACAGTCACGAATGGCCCGACTGACTCGAGCACAGACGCACGCTCTTTCTCATCAATCCACGTATCCGGCCGTCTTGCATACACCACGATCTCCTCCACTGAGGGCAAAATATCCAACGGGAATTGACTCCTGTTACCGTCAATCGACGTGCTCGAAAAAGTCGTCGCATCCGGATCGACCTCTTCTCGTGGAGGAGGATTCACGGTAGGCTGTCGGAGCATATCCGCAACTTGCGCTTCTAGGCCATGGTGCAATCGGAGCACCTTCACATTGCGGAACCCTTCAAGAAAATTACGCCAAGACAGGAGGTCCTCTAGCAATGATTCGTGATGCGTGTTGCGAATGGCCAAGGAGAAAAAGATATCCTCTATGGCGGCGAGTATCACAGAGGACGCACCAACTCGGTGCGATTTAAATGACGTCCTGATCGTGACTATTTCTGGGAATAAATCTTCAACTGAACGGGGGTGCGCAAAAAAGGAAGTCGTGAGACACAATTTCAAAATTGTTAATCGAGCTGCGAATAAAACGATTCCCGCGATATGGATGAACTTGGAGAGGCATGGGATGTGGAGTCTAAGAGAGGTGTCAAGTACTGATATATGGAGTTCCCGTAAGGATGGTGTGACCAATGCAGCCACGAACCATTCCATGTGGGCATATTTGCCATGAAAGTGGAAGCAGGACAGATTTGCTAGCAAGGAAGTCGTAATGGGAGGCATTTCTATGAGGGGAAAACCCGCCATGGACAACTGGAGATTACGTAGGTGAGGCATATGTTGAAAATGAGTAAGGAGCGACGCTTCTTTCATTCAGAAGGCCGTGTCGATGCTCAAAGTAAGGTAAACGGGTGCTCTTGCAACCGATAATAATAGGGAAAGGGGTGTGAGAGACACGCTGACCAACCGAAGATGTCGCGGAGACTGTATGGAGATCAAAAGAGACGAGGATAAGAGGATAGGTTCCAGGCTGTCTATATGGTGAAGTTCGAGGCTCTCCAGCGCGGGGAAAGGTAGATCCGGAGCTTCTGTAATCTTGTGAGAGTCCGTCTGGGACCCCATAATTGCAATCCTACACACACGATCAGGGAATATGAGTGCAGAAATCAAGCGCTTCCCTGCATGGGCATTCAAAGTAACATTGCTGTAGTCGACGATGATCGGCAAGTATGAAAGACGTTCGAACGTAACCGCTCTAGTGGGTGTAGTTCCTGCGAAGTAGAGTCGCAACCGCAATCGGGAGGGCGACGCTAGTACGACAGACCGCCAACTATGACACACATGAGCAAGCTTGCACCACCCGTTCTTGTTATTCCAAACCCTCTCAGAACTGGGCGGGTCCTCGAAACTTCGAAAGTGCGGCGATAGAGATTGAATATCTCCAAGAGGACTTCGCCAGGGAGGTTGTCGATTGTCACAGTTCGGGTAGGTGAGGGGTTAAGATCACCAGAGTCAAGGCGCCTTTTGGCGGAAAATTAGTTAAAAGATAATTTTTGAACATACAGTTGAGGAGAAAAGACACAGGAGTCGCCGTGTCGATGGCCCACGATCACGTGGAGATCACGTATCTAGTGATGTCAACGTCAACGTTCTGTGGATGTGGAAAGGATATTTTTCGAGTGCGATTCATTGGAGACTCTTTTGGCCGGGCCATCACCGCTACCCAACCATTCAGATTCCAGCAATAGAGTTGTCATATACAAGTTGAGAATATCACTGTGCCAAGGAAGATACAGTAGTCTTCGAACCCTGATATGGCTCACCAATGTCCTTGCATTACACCGTCCGCGTCGGTGTACCCTATTAGATCATTCGCCAGTCGAGACGGCTGTGACACCGACATCCAGAACGGTCCCAACAGACTGCCTACTGTGGCCTCCCGGTACGGCACTGCACTTCATACGACCGGCGTCGGCGGGACTGCGCGGGAAGTCGTTTCGGGAGTATACCATGGCGGGATCGCAGGGCTTTGTGCATGCTTTGTCTTCAAGCTTATTAAAATGAAATCGACATATGATGTCTCAGAAGTGACGCGGATCAGTCGCGCGCTATCTCGATACCTAGCGACCAGTGAATCGGCCCTAGAACATGTAGAAAAGGCTATCAAACTACATCAAATATCATGCACAGAGACTCTTCAGTATTTACCCCAGCGACGATTACTACCATCCGTCCGCCCACTTCAAGTATCTTCCTCCATCATGAAATGCCTTGGAATCTCCCGATCTGTTTTCCAGGATACTTTCACAGGGCGACCCACCTCATACCGCGCAGTTGCGAACGGCCCGAACGGCTTGAGCACCGCACGCTCCTTCTCACCAATCGACGTATCTGGTGTTCTTGCATACACTACGATCTCCTCCAGTAAATGGAAGACATCCAAGGTGGATTGGCTCCTGTCACTGTTAAACGAAGGTGTTGTCGCATTTGGATCGACCTCATCTTGTGGAGGTGGAGGGATGACGGGGGACTGTAAAAGCATATCCGCAACTTGCAAGCAACTTGCGTTTCTATGCCGTGGTGCGATCGGAGCACCTTCAAGTTCAAATTGCGGAAGTCTTCAAACATTTGCGCCAAGTTACGAGATCCTCTAGCAATGATTTGTGATGGGAGCGGACAAGGGGAAAAAGATATCCTCTATGGTGGCGAGCATGGCAGAGGATGCACTCTCTCGGTGCGATTCAAATGGCGTCGTGATCGTGACTGTTTTGAAGGGTAAATCTTCAATTGAATGGGGAAACGCAAACAAGGAAGTCCTGAGACCCAGTGTCGAAATCGTGAATCGAGCTGCAAAGAAAACAATTCCCCTGACGCGGATGAACTCATAGATATGTGGGATGTGGAGTGTAAGAGGTGTCAAAGACTGATATGTGGAGTTAGCGTAGGGATTGTGTGTCCAACCCAGCTACCAACCACGGTAAGTCATCATCGTCACCATAAAATCGGAGGCAGATCTGCTCTCCAAGCAAGACAGACATAGTGGGAGCCATTTCTACAGAGGAACGCCTCCATGTGGACACCTGAAGATTGCGCAGATGAGGCATGTGTTGAAGGTGGGTAAGGAGCGACGCTTCTTTCGTTAGGCTGAAGACCGAGTCAACGTTCAAAGAGAGGCTAATGAGTGCTCTTGTAACCGATAACAATGGGAGAAGGGATGCGAGAGACATGCGGTCCAATAGAAGATGTCGCAGAGACTGGATAGAAGTCACAAGAGACGGGGCTTGGAGGAAAGTTTCCAAGCTGCCTATATTGTAAAGCTCGAGGCTCTCCAGCATAGGAAAAGGTAGATCCAGTACTTCACAGATCTTTTCCATGTCCTTTTGTTTTTGCGACCCCCAAATTGCAATCCTACACACACGATCGTGATATTTGAGTGCAGAAACCATGCGTTCCTGTGTACTGGCATCCCAGATAACATGGCTGGAGTCGAGGATGATCGGCAAGTTTGACGGCAAGTGTGAAAGACATTCGAGCGCAACCGCGCTTGCGGGTGTATTGGGTACGAAGTAAAGTCGCAACCGCAATCGGGAGGGTGACGCTAGTACGACAGATTGCCAATTATGGCACACATGAGCAAGCTTGAACCACCCATTCTTGTTATTCCAAACCCTCTCAGAACTGAGCGGGTCCCCGAAAGTGCGGCGATAGAGATCGAATATCTCCAAAAGGACATCGTCGGGGAGGTTGACAGTTCGGGTAGGTGAGCGATTATTAATAAGATCGCCGGAGTAAAGGTGACTTCTGGTGAAAATTTAGTTACAGCAAAGTGGAATCTCAACTTGTTAAACATACAGTTGAGGAGAGAATGCCTCGCGGGTACCCCTAGAGAGCGTCATGCTGGAAGACACAGGCATAATTCGCCATCTCCCCTGTCAAAACATGGCCCATGATCACGTGCAGATCACGCCAGATCACGGGATCAGTACGGATCTGTGTTTTTTCATTCCCTGGCACAAAATCTGTCAGACTCGGGCTAGATTTCAGGTAATTGAACAGTGCAGCGACAGGTAATCCGAGTCCGAGGTGCTATTCATCTGAGACTCTTTGGCAAGCTCTTTGGTGAATTTGAAACCCCGTCGCCCAAGCCGTCGCCTCTACAGATTTCAGATTCCGGCCCTGGTTGAAGGCTGGTTCCTCTCCATCTACAAATGGGATAGCCACCAGAGACAGAAGAGTGACATGGTCACAAGGTGCATACGTACGTTAAGTAGTCATTGTGTGGTATAGCCAAGGCTGTTGGTCTGAGAAACCAAGGTTGTAAGCAAGAAAGGTGGGGGATAACAAGTTAGATATATGTTCATGAGGGCTCACATATATGAGGAGAGTTTGGAGTCACGGGATCCCCAACGAGAAGGTTATGGCTACAGTGGGGATGAAATCCGGCAGGCTAGAGCCTTAGAGGGTGTGGGTAGTAGCGCAGGGCTCGGTGTTGGCAATATGTGAGCCGGGTTCAAGTATCAAAGTCACAAGCGGCTTCGCTGCACCCTGAAGTAATGACAGGGACAAAAAAGAACGACGACGCCAGAAATCTGGGCCTGGGCTACAAGAACGGGCGGACCACCGGCAGGTTTACGGGGCAGCCTGCATTCTAGCGGGTATCAGTGAATGATGCGCGTGCAACACCAGTATCGCAGCTCCCACTATGTGAAGATTGTGAGCTCCTACAGCCCGGGTAACGGCTCCAGAGGGAGCTTACCGTTGTCCAGTCGTAGACAACGAGAGAGTTCCTTGACAAGTCCGACGTCAACGCGAAGGGTCTCTGCGTTGCTAAATTAATTAAGGTTGTGCCGCTCGGTGCGTCAACCTCATCGTGTCGCTCAGTGTTAGAGACTGAATGCTCCACAGTGGGATTTATGGAAATGGTATACGTCTTTTGCTTTCTCGCGGGGATAGAAATCCACGACTCGTGTTGAATCGAGATCATATCGGAGTTGTCGATCGTCGTTCGGATTCAGTAGGAATTCCCGCGATCACGCGTACTCAACTCGTCATCGCGAACACGTCATACTATACTGTATCATACACGAACGAACAAAAAATCGGGTCTCTAATGAGGCCAACTCCGGCACCTAATCATTCGAGGCCTCGTCTGCAGAGTCGAGTAATCTGAGAGAATGTCAGAACAACCAGGGCCATAAAATGCGGAGTTGCAAGACGCACGAATACTGCTTCATCAGAGAACACTCCCCACCGTTTTCGAGATCGATGCTGTACGAATAGAAGTAGCCTTCGGATGAGACAACCATGATCTGGGGCATCGTCCTAATGATCGCGACAAAATATTGAGCGGCACGTCACATAAGGAAATACAGGCTGGTCTTGTAACGCACCCGCTGAGAGCAACAATACACCGCGCGCCACTTGTTGGGAGTTTGAGAAACGCGAAATCCCGCGATGGTTCCCACATCTCCGTGAGCGTGTTTGGAAGATACCCGCCGACAGATGACGTAATGTTCTTCGTGAGATGCAGCGACCGCCGACGCAGGCTCGATGATACCCCCCCACTCTTTTTCTTCTTGTCATCCACAAACGCATCATAACCTCCTTCCAGTGCCCCAGCACCCTCGCGGCTGTCCACGCTACCCGACGGACTCGTGGCATGGTCATCCCTGCTACTAATGCTGCTGCTACCACTGCTGCGTCCGCCGCCAAGCTTGAAGATATGCACCGTATCGTGCGCGCTGCTTACTGCCAGTAGAGTCCCGACCACGTTGAAATTGAGCGAATATATACGCGCTTCGCGCGTGCCACGTCGGAATTGGTACAACTTCTCGGCACCAGGGACGCCCCACACTCGGATGACGGTGCCCTTGTCCGAAGCGGTCGCAAGAAGAGTTCCCGTGCTGTTTAGCGCGAGCGCAGAAATAGGTGCCTTATGTGCGCGGATGATCTGTGAGACAGTGAGGGACTTCGTCGAGAAGAGCAGGACGTCGCCCGATGCTGCGCCTGTGGAGGATGATTGTGCAGGTGGTGTTTGTGGTGAGATGGGAATTGGTGCTGGTGCGGGGACGGGAGAGGGATATGCGAGGTATGAGTTATCAGCGGACGGGGAAAGGGCGACGATGGCTTCAGGGTTTGGTGTTGTCTCGATAACGTGCTGAAGGCGCATGTTGGAGATGTCATAAATGTAGATCTCGGCCTCCAGAACGATGACCAGCGTCTTTCGGTTCATTTTGACGGCGAGAATAGACGAGGGAAAGAGAAGCTCGCAAATCATAGACTGACGCTGTGGTGCAATAGAATGAATGCAGAGATAATCGAACTGGCGGGCGGTAACATACTTTGGTGTTGACGATTTGTAGTTTCCGTGGACTTGACGATGGCTGGTCCGCTGCGCCAACGAGAGCGATAAGTGAAGTACAGAAGAGCATCTCTACTATCCCGCGTGCACCATCGTCTATTTCGACAGAGTCAAAGTTCCAGGAAATCGAACGAAACATGAACCAACGCACTCATAGTATAGACTCGGCCAAAGGGGTCGCAATTTGTGATGCTATAACCTTTGCGCGTGCCAACGGAGATACATCTTAGAGAAGGGGTCAGGCTTGGACAGTTCTAGGAAGGAAAGAGGTACACACGTAAAATCCTGGTTGAAGTTTGCAAAGAGCATCGAGTTGGTGCGCTGCATGACGGCTATAAAAGCCGCTACGTTACAGCCAAGAATGGCAAAGAACGGAGAACGCACGAGGGTCTCCCCAAGAAGAAAGAACCTATACTTTCTCGTGGGTGATGGTACTGGGTGTGTCGATGACAGTTAGAAGTCAAAACACGGATGGACGCGTGTGGAATAAGGATGCAGCTACCACAGGCGAGTGCGGAAAAGGAAAGGAACAGTCCGGTTATGTAATCCGAGCTTGACCAGATCGGGGGACTCGCGCTCTCCCTCACGGCAACTCTGGCCTGGTGTGCACACTCGGAGTACTAGAGTAGTACTCAACTGTTTGATCTACCAAGTCACCCAGACTTTCACACCAGCACGCTTATAATCATCGTTATTCACTGCCTTGCAACCCTGCAACACTGATCGGCCTTTCGGTGCCTCGTGGCGGCACTGCGGCAGCGCCAGATTGATCTTCGCTGTCCGTTGCTCCGATCGTTTACACCAGGCAGATGATTAAGGCATTATTTATGCAGTGCTAGCGTACCTCGACCTTCCAGAAGTTTGCAATTGAGCAGAGAAACTTCTTTCGCACGTAAGTATGCGGGCTTCTACGATTCTTCTTGTTGGACCTGTCACCTGAGCAACCGCCAAGGGCAATCTCGGCCAGATGTCCCTTGACGCCTCCACTTCGGACAACACGGACCCTTTGGCGACCCAGGACCAAGTACCTTCTTCAAACGAGGACGACGAGAAGATACAGGAAAACAGGACGCTCGCGTTCCTGGTATACAGGGAAGTCTGGGATGAGTTCAACAAATGGAAGTTAGAAGACTGCAAGCGGCAGCTTCGTCTCCTTGAGCAGCCCTTGCCTCCTCCAAATATCGCAGAAGCCGCACACAAGATGGCGTCAGCCTTCCTCACCGACGGCGACGAGTCTGGCGACGTCGAGATCATCTACATCTGCGACACGGACGATGACATCCCGCTCGATGTGGGCGGTGCCACCGTGCTCACGTGCGAAACCGTCTCCTTGAAGCTACCTCCAGACTTTGCGCCGCACCCGCCCTACGAGTCGTGCACCCCCGCCGTGCAGACAATCGCTCTCCGCGAGAACGAAGAACAACTGCCATTTATCCCTTACGCCGACGATCCCACCTGGGATATCGGAATGTATCTCAGCCAATATGAGGCCTTTGCCTGGGAAAATCTTGTAGATCCCGATGGTAGGCCGTTTTCACCTTGGATTGACTCCGTAGGGTCTTACATACTATAAATCACTTGTTGTTTCCCGCTGCGATGGCAGTGGAGGTGATTCAATTTGAGGTTCTGCGCCGATTGCATTTTGGACACAGACTGTCCCTGGACGACATCGATGCCACCTGCGTCCTGCTGGCCTTGCGACCAAACAACCGGTTTGGTTTGATCTACCAGATGACACAGCGGTGCGTTGGTTCGCGTCGATGTTGCCTCTCTGACCCTACTAAATGCGGGTAAACTCACTTAGAGACGAGCTGTTCTGGCCTGGGATGATGGCCGAGTTCCCCACCGCTGATGACGGTTCTGAGCGGCGAGGGTTCAACTTTCGTGCACACGAACCAGACGTCGACGACCTCCGCGGGCGCATAGAATCCGTGATTCCCCGCTTTTGTGCGAATCCTGGCTGTATTCATACGCATTGTCATCGACATGGTAAGGGTTTCATCGCGCTCACACATGCTTGCCGGTTGACCGTGATTGTGGAGGCAATACAATAGATGATTTTGCTTCCCCTCCTGCGGCCGTACCCCGACTTACGAGCAAGGATTATCCAGAAGGCGCGTCTTGCGGAAGCTTGTGCTTTCGGGAAATTGATTCCTCATTTCAAGTAATCCCAAGTGCGTTTTTTTTTGCTCCAGACCTTGCTTACACGGCTGCCAGGAGGATAGCGTCCAGTGGGGGAGCTCCGAGGTAGACGAGCTCCGTTGCATTCTGGAAATCATGCCCGATACAATCCCCTGTGGCTTGGCGAAACTCGTCAGGAGACCATGTCGAGAGGTTCTCGGACTTTTCAACCAGCTATCTGATAACCACTGATGCACAACAGGTCTTCATCGAGCGCCGTCGTTTTATCCCCGATGAGAAGGTATACTCAGAGTCGTCCCGAGTTGTCACAGCACGGGAGAAACTGAACTACTACAGTGCGTGGAATCATAGCTGGTAAACCATGACAGCGTGATAATACTTGCGCTTTTGTAGAGGATAGCATATCAGGAGATATCACTTCAGGAGCATATATCCCGTATGTATAAGCATTGTTAACCACATGGTTTATGAATTGACGGTCGTCGACCTCTGTATATCGCACTGGCAGGCCAGGCCCATGTTCCCATATTGGTCCTTGTGATAAAAACAACGCCAACTGCATCTGTGCCCAAAAGTCTGTTCACTGTACACGCAGTTGCCACTGTAGCCTCACCTGTTTGCCACAAATCTTCACAAAGCGGGGATAGACCTGTTGACCCTACATCTAGGTAAACACCGTTGGCCAGGATGTCGCTGCAATAAAGAGACGGATAAGAAGATAACACAGACCTGCAAGACAGAGAGCTGCAGGTGCCGCAAAATGGGCTGGGAGTGCGACTCAATGGTATGCGAATGTGACAACCACTCATACGTGCACAGACGAAAACGTACGTTACACTGTGGTCATTGAACCGATTGCGCGTCTGTTGAGCGTGCGTGGGATCGCAGCCAGACCGAAGACAAAGCAGCCGAGGATGATACGTCCTGATGGCAAGCATTACTGCCAGAACTCGGACATCCAACGCGGCCTTGCTGCTGTGCGTGAATTCAAAGTGACAGCTGCATAATTGACTGATTTATAGTCGTAGGAGCTTGAGATCAAACGCGGAGCTTTTGGCCTGGGTTGCTTTGCAGTGAAAAAAATCCGCCCAGATCAGTTTATAGGCGGTACTGTTTCTCTCTTCACCCTTCGTCTGAACAAGCGCCTCTTTGTTCACGTTAAATGCAGAGTATGTCGGCGAACTGAGCGTGTCCGCCGAAGACAAGAGAGAGTATGACCATCATCGCATTTATCTCCCTTTCATCTTCCTGAAATTGCCCGACGGTGTCTTTTCTACAGACTGTTGCGAAAACACGTCGGCTTGAATTATAGCTTTGGGCTCAATCTTCAGCACATCATCGACAGTGCGCGCGTCGGGAATGAGACGCGTTACATCAACCACGGCACGGAGGAAGATGGATTGGCAAATGCCTCGGCGAAGAGTGCGTTACTGCGGAATACTATTTTTCCGGTGTATTGTCACTCACTGGCATTTTCTGATCTAGCAACGCTCGTACTCGGCGAGCCTCGCATTGCATTATATGCTAGTACGTCGAAGCTCTCCGGACGTAGTTGTTCAATGCTCGAGACTGACTGTAACAGCGAAAGAGATCAAGGCCGGTGGGGAGATCCTGTTCGACTATGGAGAGAACTATTGGATTTGGAAGTCATAAATTGCTACCGCCCAATTCGTTGATACATGTTTGGTCCCTGCTTGTCCCTGTTTCTGTACCATGCTATACAATTCAACCAATCACGTGACAGAAAAACCCACTGCCAACGCATGGCTCGGCGGAGTACTACACTACTTATATATTACCCACTGCCACTCCTCATGGGTACCACAGCCAGTGGGCACTTTGTGGTTCATTGGGCACCTAACAATACCAATATAATCCCCCCAAATATCAGAATGCATGCAGCCTGCTCCTGCCCCCCCTCCTAGTCCAGCCTCAAACACCAGACGTCTTGTCGCCATGGAAGGAGAGACCTACTTCCACCCATACCCTTACGTATCTCTTCCTCTAGGTCCTCCCGTCCTAGATGAGGGATGGTCAAACTCTTGGCCGGTAGATAGACGCGCATACACTCAAAATCCTCAAGACAATGGAGAGGCCATATCTCCGTATGAACTGACGCAGGATATGCAGGCTCATCAGGGCCTTTCTGATGCTCGTCCTTCAGACTTTATGTACCAGACAACTCGGTTAACCCAGGTATGAGGATTCGTTTCATCTGCATGGGCAATCTGATCTGACCTAATGACTCGGATGGAACGTTGTTTTCAGCATGCCTCAGATGAGGGCCGAACACTTGGAAATGTGGTCGCGAAGTATAACTCGCGCATGGGCTGTGAGTCAATGAATGTTTCTTTGGACCAGGGCCACCGGAACACACCTGTTGACACGACACGTAACCCGTCAGTATCATCAACCTTCCCCAGGATATCTTGCACGCCAACTGGTGTGCAATATCCACAATACCAGGCCCAGAGATTCCAGGAATTGGAAAAGCGCCCCATTGCAGCACCATCGCGGTCCACTAGTCCGTACTCGTGCGATATTTGCGGTAAAGCGTATGCACAACCACAAGGAGTTAGGCGACACCACCGAGAGGTACATGACGTCAAAATATGTACGTACTGTGGCGATTTCAAATGGGGTCGACCCTACCAGTTCAGGAAGCACCTCAAGAAGCAGCATCCTAGTGTCGACCCTGACGCCGTAGTAGGCCGGCCTTCCGAGTCCCATCGCAAGGTCGCCATGATCCCAAAACACCCACCGCAACAACAGGTTTTACCTCCTATTCCAGAACATGATCGACAGGGCCGCACTGAACCCCGCCTGCGTGCACCAGCGCAGCTCCCTTCTGCAGTGGCGGAACTTTTGCCTTTCTCCCAGCCATTCATTTCATCTTTGGACTACCATCCGCAGCCCGAGCATGCCGAGCCGATGAATACAACAGACCTTGATGCTACCTATGCTTATGTCAGCTCCGTTTCGTCCACGGAAGAGCACGCCCAACGAGCGAACGACTCGGAAATTGCCTTTCAAAATTGGTTGGCGCCTGTTTTTTTTAATTCTCCACATATGTGATTTCTGATCCATCGACCATTCTCTCAGGTATCAGAACAATGAGCAGTTGGCCTGCCAGGACGCGAGCACTGTCGCCAACTGCCAGGGCAACTGGTACCACTCATACCACCTGTTGGCAGATATCATGGCAAACTAGTCCTCGTGGACCTTATGGTCGAATGGTTTAGACCCACATATTCTTGGCCCTTCTCCCGTGCACAGCACGGTAAGATCTGGTATCTCTATCCCCTAGATCACGTATGACAGCTCTCTGAGCTGGGGTGTATCGGATTGTGCAGAGAATCAGTTTTTTTTTGAAGTCGCATTTGTATTCCGAGAAAGAGTGTCAGTTGTGTTTCTTTTGATAAATTGAATTTATGTTCGGCGGGAGCCGGGGAGAACATTTGGTGGCAGGATTCTCACGGTCATATTGAAGACCGGTCTATTCCCGCTTCGTCGTCAGCGACGGGTGGCACGGCGCTTCCCGCGCTCCCGTCCCTTACATGGCCGACTCCTTTACCCCCTCTATCGCACCTCAAACTGACGGCTCTAGCAACCCGCCAGAGCAGGTGGAACAACAGCCTGACGCGCCCGAGCCCGTGCCCATCACAGAACAGGAAGTCGGCGAGTACCGGGAGCAGGACCGTTATCTGCCCGTAAGTCCAGCCACTTCTCTTTCAACTGTGCCCACCTAAATCCTCTCCCCTCACCGCGTTTTTACCGCTACCGCTGCCACCATCATCATCACCATCATCGCCGCCGCCGCAAAACATAAAAAAACCAAACCAAACTTACAGATTGCGAATGTTTCGCGTATCATGAAGAACGCCGTGCCGCCAACGGCAAAAATCGCGAAAGATGCCAAGGAGTGCGTGCAGGAGTGCGTGTCCGAGTTTATCAGCTTCATCACGTCCGAGGCGGCGGAGAAGTGCCAGCTTGAGAAGCGGAAGACGATCGGCGGCGAGGATATTCTCTATGCGATGATTTCGCTCGGCTTTGAAAATTATGCAGAAACTCTCAAGATCCACCTTGCTAAGCTCCGCCAGGTGCGTAACGCGCGTAACTTTTGCCCTAGCGATGCTATCTGTTTTGGCTGACTCTATATGTCTGTCTGTCTTTTTCTTTTTTTCAGCATCAGTCGACAGCTTCGTCCAGTGGAAAGGTTGGGGAGAGCGCGGAAGCGCACGCAGAGGATGAGTAAAAACGTCTGTGTTTCCCCTCCCTCCCCTCCCTGCGGAGTGTATCTATGAACTGTGTACGCTATGTAACGTTATTGCTATTTGTCAAGCGTCTGCCATTGGTCCGAAGTTAGCTCGGTATGCTATTAAATTGGGTTGACGTCGAAGTCATCGTCTGAATAGAATAAGCATGCTGTGCCAGTGTGGCGTCATTGAGTTAACTCTGGTCCCTGAAAACGTCCAGCGAGGTGGCGTAATTCCCGCGTAAAGCTGAACGATTCAACCAGTGGCGAGACGAAACTCACAGAGATTGGGAATCCACGGCATCCTCAACGTCAACATGTCAAGTAACCCAGGAATTAGTCTACTACAATATCTATTCTGCAGACATTCACACTGTCTGTCGCCAGAAGCGTGTGATGTCATCAAGGGACTCGGAAGCACGATGTACTGTAGTGGATTGACTTGGTTCTTCGCCACAGCCGGACAACCAACCGAGCATAATGTGACTGATTCTACGGAACACCCTCGGGGGTATCCTTCATATGTAACTGTGGCCCTCACGCAGACCCTTGGTGTCGCAACGAGTGAAAGGTGGAAGAAATTTAAACCACAAGAAGATTGCAAACAAGATCCTCGCAGGATGTTACACATACAGTTGATGGGACGCGATAACGTGGTCCAGGTACGTCTTCACAAACTGTAAACCTCCCCCCGCCTCTCCTCCCCCTATGAAACCGAGCGCCGCGCTGCCACGCATGATGAAGCCATCAACAAACGGCTCCATATAGGCACACGTCGCCGACACCGATGCCCCTGCCTTACTTCCTTTCATCATTCCTGCCCCTTCTACAACAGCGTCTACCGTTCGCAACTCCCCCTTGCTTCCCCTTGCCATGCCTCATTTGGACCATCGCTTTTGGGTGCCATGGTTACTCAGCACGTAGGTACTCTGTCTTTCGCACAAAACCCCGTCTTTTAGCAAAGAAAATAACATGACCTTTTCGCTTCTTACAGTATATATCCAGTAAGTTATGTCTTGCGTGGCCTTGAGTCCCACTGGCAGCAAGAAGTTCTGACTTATCATCCAAATCTCCCCGCATCGTTCTATGTTCGACATCGCCCTCAATGAACTTTGCCTCTCCGAACGCTGCCCGACCTCTGGCGCCAAAACCTCACACCGTCCGACGTCAACCTCATTCCACCTTCCTCGCCACACCTCATTTACTGTAACTTGTCCCACTTCCCACGCCATCCGTTTCATCTTCTCCCTCAGTCCCGCGCCAGCTCTTACCTTTCGCCTCGCGTCTCTCGCCTCGTTATCTACTCTCGCCTGCGCCTTGCTTGCTTCGCTTTGCCCCTCCTTTTTTTTCTCTCCTTGGCTCCTGTCCCTCCCAATTCTGTCCTCAGGCTCTCGCCTGCTCCGTTGCCCATCTCTTGCCTCAAGTCGCACATTCACCCCGTGTTGTATTCCATCCTCTACCTCTGTTCATGCGGCTATTCTCGTCTACGCTTTGGCAGCAACATCTTTATTTTCAATGGAGCCTAATCATCTACGCCGTAGGAGATCGTGATCGTCAGAGGCCGTCGAGATACAAGCGAGACGGCCAACTAGTTCTGGTTCCTTGATTGTCTAAGTATGAATCTGTATGATATGTAAATATATGTGACCACCTCCGAGTCAGTGCTAAGTTTGCTCTGTGGAATACAAACTCGGATTTAAAAGAACAAAGAAAGAAAGAAAGAGTAATAACCAAACGATGTCGCCATAATCCATCTCCGATACAAGACGCAGTGGAGTCAAGCCATGACGGTCTGAACGGTTTGCGTCTGCGCTGTGATCGAGTAATGACTGGATGATGACGACGTGGTCGTAATCCTCCGGCGATGCATGATGCAGTGCAGTTAACCCATGACGGTCTGGGTTATTCGCATTGGCGCCATGATCGAGTAATAACTGGACGATGTGGCCGTAACCCTCCTGCGATGCATAATGCAGTGGAGTAAAGCCATCACTGTCTGCGAGATTTGCGTCTGCTCCGTGATCGAGTAAAAACTGGACGACGTAGCCGTAACCCTCCCGCGTTGCAAGATGCAGTGGTGTCAAGCCACAATTTTCTGGGTAATTGACGTCCGCGCCGTGATCGAATAATAACCGAACGATTTTGTCGCGACCTTCCCGCGATGCAGCATGCAGTGGTGTGTGACCATCACTATCCGGGTGATTCGCGTCTGCACCGTGATCAAGTAATAACCGGATGACGTCGTCGTGGCCCTCCTGCAATGCAATGTGCAGCGGAGTCCTGCCACGGACATCCGGGTGATACGTGCTGTGCTCCAGTAGCGGCCTTCCCTCTGTTGATGCCGAAGACAGTGGAGTCCCATGGTTGAACTCCTCGGCATTTAGATCTGCACCGCGGTCGATTAGCAATGACACGACCTTGGCGTATCCATGATACGATGCTACATGCAATGCAGTGTGACTCTGAGAGTCCCGAGTCTCCGTGTCAGCACCGCGCTCCACTAGGAACATCGCAACACGTTGATGTCCCTTTTCTAAAGCCGCATGTAGCGGTGCTTTCCACCCCGAGCATTGACATCTTGCGGGTGCACATTTAAGAGATGCTCTGTAATGTCACGGAAACCACATAGCGCAGCGTAATAGAGAGGGACCGGATAACGACGCGCAGGGTGAAAAGCGGCTATGGAAAAGGGTTTGTCTATATTGTAGAGCCAGAGCCAGGCCGCGAAGTGTGGCTTGTCCTTGTCGAAGAGACATTCCATCCCATGTTGGATATCTGATGATACGTCCTCAAACTGGGCATGGTCAACCCAGTGCTCAGCTGAATATAAAGCCAGGGGGAAGTCCCGAATATTGTCCCTGGCAACGCGGTCGTCAAGCTGAAGGAGTACGCTTAGGCACGCTCTCGCAAGAAGAGTATGTGCCAACCGTGGGAGGACGTGAAAGCGGGAAACTTGTTCGGAAATTGCGATGCGATCCGAAATCAAGTATTCTCTCACAGAAAAGTGTGAGAACTGCACTGTTTTTCTGCCGTAGACGTTTACAACAGCGACCAAAGAGGAGCAGGCCGATAGTACAAATTCTTCCGGATCTTCAGGGCGCCAACTAGCGTCGAATGTGGGGATCGTTCCCGCATTGGGTTGGATTGAGAAAAGCTCGGCAAGCTCCTCGACACGAAGCGAGCGCTTCGACACGACGAGGCACTGGAAGAGACGATAGGCAAAGTCCCGTTTCTGCTTATCTATCATCCGCAAGGTCTGTTCGTATGTTCCATCCAATGTCTCGGGCAATTCATCCAGAGCACGTCGGATACTCGTAGGAAAACAGCGGCGTAGAGTTTCAATCTGGCAGTAGACCCATCGGAACCTTCGGAGAGGGGTAAGTCGTCAATATGGAGTAAACATGGCAGCCATGGCTTACATCCCGCCAGCTTTCTCAGTTAGGGTTTTTACGACCAATTGCCTATCTTCTTCTCGCCAGCGCCGCATCTTTGGGTCTGAGTAAACAACAGCCTTGATATAGTCGGAAATATCCTGATTTTGTCCGGCTTGCTTGTGAAGCGATACGTTGTGAACTGCTAAAGCCTCCAGGGCATCTCGGATGTCTACTTCAGGACGGCTCATAATACAGAAGTGTACATGTGGAAGGTGTAAGCCGATAAGGTCTTGCATGATCATGAGGACTTGTTCCCGTGGGGTAGGATACCCGGAAAAATTCGGGCACTCATCGAGCGCATCCACAACAATGTATATTTCCCCTTGTCCTGGACGCGTGAGCATATCTTTCAGACATTCTATAAGTGCATCCTCGCTGGGTTGTTGGGATCCGCGATCGTGGGCTGAATAGAGTTCAGAGAGGATCGTACAGAAGTTGTCCGATCGATTGGAGAGTTGGACAAGGAGGGAAGATAGCAGGCTGCGGACATCCTGCTTCGCAGCATCTCGGAAATCAAAGTAAAAAAAGGAGAGGGTAGCCAATCCAGTTTGACACACGTCCCGGACCTCTTGAATGATTGTTGAACTGATAGATAAGGTGGTGATAACGTCAGTGCACCTAAAAAAAAGAATACAGTACTGTGGAGACACATACCAAAGGACACTTTTTCCCGATCCAGCTAGCCATAGAACAGGCTATCAGCAATAGCAAAAGAGACAAAGTGAATATACGAACGTAGACCATGGATCCACATGAGCGAACCAGTCGATTTCCAATCATTGATGGTGTCGCCTTGCGTAAACCATGTGGCTGTGCCACGGTGATGCGCTTTGCGGGCAAAATTGTGATTTATCCATGGATCTGGGGCAGACAACCAACGGCGAAAGTTCTCTTGTCGTTGGTCACCTACAACGTTGTTTCAGCATATATGCCTAGAAATCGCAATTTCAAGAGGTTACGAACGTTCGATCTTGTTTACTTTAACTGCCAGATCCTGCAACTGGACTAGCGGACAAAGTTAAAAAATGATGTTTGATTACGCAGGTCAACTGGAGAGCTGCTGGACACACCGAGGGTCTGTCGGATGTCGTCTGTTGATGCCTTCCCATCTACCAGATCGCTGTCTCGTACCACGCACGTACTCATACGAACTGGCCATGCGCACCTTCCATTACCACCTGCATATTGTTGACTAGGCCGCAGACAACGTCAAGAGTCTGCGCAACAGTAATCTTCGACTCCTCGAGGGTGAGCCTATCGAGCCTTAGCAACACTGATTCGATGTCCTTTTCTCCCAGAAATTTCTTTGCGTATTTCTCTGCCACATGTAAGCCATGAGTGATTGTAAGTAAGGACAGGCATACTGAATCGTCCCTGGTTAATTTGTTTCGTTGCAAGGGCGAGCACAGAGAGTAGTTCGACCATTATCTTGATCACCGTCTCAGTCGTCGCTGGAGTAGGCCGAATCTCAATCTCGGTGTAGATCCGGAGTCGTCTGAGGAAGTTCTCGATGCATTCGAAAATATCGACTAGAGCGTCGTAACTTGTCTTCATATGATTGGCCGCCTGACAGTCTCGAATGTGACAAGTTGTGGAGCGAAGATAGCGAGGGATACGCACGGATAGAAGGATCCCGATACCGGAGAAAACAGCCTTTGCTGGTGGAAACACCTGGGGAAGAGAGTATTCAAGGACAAGGAATGGATGATAAGAAACGTTGGGGGACTGACAAGACTACCGGTGTTGCTAAAAACGGTGTTAGTAGAGAGGGCATGCAACACATCGACGACAGGTTTGAGCCACTTGAACAAATTGGTATCGCCGTCCTTAAATCGACCAAACGCTCTAGATTGTTCTTGAAATATATCAAGGATAGAATCGGTGCTGTCGCAACTATCGATCTTGTCAGCGAGTGGGTGGTTGCGGAGATCTTTCCCAGTTTGCTTGGTGTACTCTACTAAGGCAGAATTGAAAAGCGACTCGAATTTGGAGGATGTGAAGACGGTGTTAGAAGCCGAAGACATGGGATAAAGGGGGGATGTCGGACGTTTTGAGTGGAAGGCAAGGGCCAAGGGGGCAGCCTTGTGCCGAGTGATATACCGATAAGTAGACGCCCGTCACGGCCCGTGCTGTTCTTGACCAGCACTACGTTCGTAATTTATCAGAGCGAGACTGTATTCACATCCTATTCACATCCTTGTCTCCGTCACAGCCCCTGTGAATGCCGAGAATGACGGCGTAACCCAGATACCCGCGCTTGTCCCACTCCGCTGGCACTCAGTCTAGACTGTCTAGTTGGCAGTGGACGCCCGACGAGCGTTCTCTTAGAATACTCCACTACCATTGATTCCTGCTGCACCGCAAGTGGGGTCAGGTGCCCTGTACGGCCGGGGAGCTTATCCATGTTAGCCACGTGTATGCAACGTGCCGGGATGTGAACAAGATTAGCAAAAAACAGCCATTTATTTTCTGTGGTTGTACTGTACATACAGACAGAGGAATAAATGTCCCATAACATGACGATTTTATCTTATTTCCCTCCCTGAAAGCGCTGTGTTCATCGCCCTTCTGCAAGCACATTGTCACGCCTGGGAAGCAGTCGGATTCATATCATATGTACAGTAACTGTGGCCCTCGCGCACTGGCAGATCCTGAAAGTGAAAGGTGGAAGGAATCTCAACGATAACAAGAAGACTGAAAACCTTGCTGAAACCAGATCATCGCAGACGTTACACATACGACTGATGGATGAGTCCGAGTATTCTTCGATAACGTGGTCGGCGGTGGTCCTGGTACGTCTTCAAAAACTAGAAATTATCGGCCACCCAGACGCCGCACTTACTTTTGTTAAAAACCTTGTTGTACCCGTAGATCGGTCATTCACTGGGCGGAGCTCTTGCGGAACCCGACTCGCTGCGCTTTTTGACCCTCAGGTGTCTGAACTCACGAGGAAAACCTAACAAACGCGACCCATTCCCAGGCAGGGCAGGAACGAGCTCAAGGAGTCATGTGGATGGCATTGTGATACAGTAGTGTCCGCTTCGACAGCGTGGGTAAATTCAAACCAAACCTCTTCATCCCCAACCGCCGACGGGAAATCCGGACTCATCGATTTGTTCACTATGGTATGGCAAAAGGAATTCACTCACCGGATTCCTGAAGTAAGAAAACCTTGATCAAGAACGTCTCTAACTTTCAGTCTCCTCAACATACACCGCCCTGTCATTACGGCATATTTGATTTTGACTTGTGGCCTGCGAGATTTGAGCCACCCGTGGCGCGCGTCGACCGCGGGTTGATACTGCGCGTTTGCCACGAGGATAGCCCGCTTATCGATATATCCTCTCTTGCAACAGAAATGAAGCCATCCTCCTGAGGGATTTCCGTCAAATAGAAGGCGTAGATCCAGAACCACCATTTCTTTCTGCCACAGAAGCAAGCCCCAAATCCCCCCTATTCAGAAAGTCATTTTGCCGAGACGATGTCGTTATCGTCTATGATCACCTTGCCTTCCTCATCCCCGAAGGGCCTTTATTCATGTTGGGACGCGTATTCCCGAGTCGCAAGCCCTGCCTCATCTTACAGCCTCTCACCTCCAATCAGCCCGCCGAACTCCCCACCCCGAATACTCACTTTACTTTCACCCCCAAAGAGCCGACCAGCCAGTCCTCTACCAAGTCCTCTACATACTATCAGTGAAGTCTTCAACCAACGGGCATCTTGGCCCGTGTTCCCCTTCCCCCTTTCGGAACGGCAAAATTCCGACGGCGAATCTCGCTCTAGTATCATTACGACCTCGGTATCCTATTCGTACTCGGTCAAGTCGATAAATTCCCGCAAGAGTCGTCTCACGGTCCGGTATCCGCGCCCTGATCGGTCGCACGTGCACGTGGAATCGATCATTAAGTCTGCTGGTGCGAGTCTGGAGAGCCTCTCCCCGCTCTCGAGTCGGCCAGTATCCATGTCCATGTCGCTCCAAGGGAATCTGGTGTCCATCGCGGAGAGCGGGCATGTTGCGGACGCGATGGAAACACTCTCTATGCTCTTTGACTCATCTCCTGGAGATCACTTTTCTGTTGAGCGTCATCTTTCCGCGTCCTGGGAGTCGCTACTAAAGATTAAGGATTATGAAGAGGTTCGCCCGCCGTCATCTGTTGCGGTAGAGACGTGCTCATGGCTTTATCGTAATAGAAGCATGCCACGCCCAAGTTACGAGCGACTACAATCTTTGCTGACACCCTTCTCTGTGTGCATAACGAGATTGTTGAAATGCAATCCGTCGGCGTACAAGAACTGATCCGACCCTGCGTAGGACTGAACGAGTGCGTTTTTATCGCATTTCACGTCGCTTCGACTAACGTTATGCATATTGAGACAGGGCGTTCGAAGATGCATATCGTCTTCTTTATAATTCAGGAATGATACCACCAGCCCCAGAACAAATACTAGCGCTTGACGCTGATATATTCAAGAACTTCGTAGTAACAATCATACAACTCGTCGGGCTAATCCGCGCACTCGAAGTCATAGTGGTAAGAGGATGATACTACCTATGCCGACGCGTTACATAAATGTACAATTATCCAGGACTCTTTTTCGATCCTCGCAGCAGTCAAAGCATCGAATAACACGCACAAGCCGGACCTACTAGATGACGACGTGATTCTCAACGTACCAGGGTGGCGCCAGCGAAGCGAATGCCCACTCACGCTTCCGTCTAGTACGACGGGGACGAGGACGACCGTAGAGACTGTCGACAACGTGCTCCGCCTCCTGTTGGTAACACGCAACGAGGAGCTCGAGCAGGAACTTCGCGGCCTGCGCTTCCTCCTCTGGCGCGCGAACCCCAAGGCCAAGGCCGAGCTGGGCAACATCGTGAAGCGGACACTTCCGCTGCACCACGAGGAGCTCATGAAGAGTCCTGTCGAGGACTTTGTCGTCCACTGGCAGGCGGCGGTCGTTCCGTCTGGACATGGTGGGATGGGTAATCGGATTATGGAGAGCGAGGAGGACGCCAACTCCTGGTGAGGGGGTGATAATTGATACCTTAATGACGAATCATCTCTGCTGGCTTTGGAAATGGTATTGGAGGACTGTTCTATAATATGCCTATTCTGCCTATTTAATGATGGCTTTTTCCTTGCAACGGCCATAGTTATGCCAAAAGTAAGAGAGCAACTTGCATCAGGAAAATCAAGTCAGTACACTGGCAATACAGTACAGTATATCACACAATGTCATCAATTGTTCTGTTCCGGCCACCTCTGGCTACAGTACCATAAAAAAAACCTCAACGTACCTTCAAGTTGCAACCGCGCAAGCGCTAAAAAAAACACGACTTTCGGAGAGAGAAGACAGGAACGACAAATGCCATCCGTGCCGGTGCGAGTCACGTGCGATGGCTTCCAAAGCGAGATCAGACATTGGACAGAGTGTTTGTGGTTCTGCTGAACGATAAGCACTTAATCAAGCATGTTCAGAGAGCGTGGAGCTCCTTGGTTTCTGTGAGACATATTTGGGTCAGTCGGATCAGAGTCCTGAGGGTCCAAGCGCCCACAAGCATAACGCAGGGCACGAAAGAACGTACGTAGAGGCTTCGTCGGAGCAATGATCGTCAAAGACGAGGAATCAACCAGCGCTTTGTGTTGCTGGTGCCCATCGGCACCTACGGACGCAGCGCATCGCGCCTGTTAACGTCGCCGTCGCGAGTGGAAGATCGCTACACTGATTATAGAGAATGCTACTATACCACCGAGGACGGCGCCCGCGTTCACAATGCTTTCGCGCGTAGGTGTGGATGTAGGTAAAGCAGCTGGTCAGAGGTGTGGGACACCGGAGGAGTGTGTCGAATAGGTAGTGGTGCCACGCAGAGGGACGTTGGCTGTGTTTATCAATCGATTAGGGTGGGAGCCAAGTACCGTGCCGGGACCTGCTTCAGGGGAGTCTATGTGACAGTGAGTGGGGTTAAATATGGACAAGAGGGAGAACTCTTATCACCGATAGTACGCGATTCGGTATCATCCCACATGCCCTCGCCCCTAGAACTGGCCGTGAGTACGTTGCTGAAGAAGAAAACTTATTTACCGACTGTGACGTCGATAAGAGCCCAGTGGGGGACACGCGTTCCGGAACGGACAGGGTTAGGGAACCTACGAGGCAATTATCATGTCAAACGCGATAGAAATGCTGGGGTAACTGGGAACTCACGTCGAGGGAGGTTGTGCAGTTATGCTTATACTCCGACCAGCTAAGGTCAGATACATAAGCCTAGACGAAACAAAGATGACAACTCACAGCCTCCGTTGCATGTCGAAATCATGTACGCTGCGACCGTGCACGCATTTTGGTCGAGCTTGTTGAATGACTGAACACAATCCCAACAGATCAGATGACGGCCAAATAATGCATGGTAGAAACTACGCATACCCATTTCCACGACGAGCTGCTACAGCCCGGAGCATAGATCCCGGCAACCGCAAAGCTAGAAAAGAAAAACAAGGATGCGAGTGATACAGCGAGTGACATTGGCGGCCCGACAACTTTGCGAGGGGCGGAACTGGGCACAGGGCTAAAAAGCATCGATTGATTGGGTCCTTTATAAAGAAAATCCGAGTCTGTGTTAGTACTACTACTATCCACACAATTGATTGACATTCGCTGTACGGGCTAGATCGAGCCTGATCGACACTTCCTAGACACTTCCCCTTGGAATTTGCGCCGTAGAACTGATGCAGTACCGTTTATATCGCACCTGCGTTCGCATATAGATAAGCGTCATTATTGATCCCATAGATCAGAACTGAGAAGTGGACACGTCTACCCTGCACGCACTATTACCGCACGTCAACTTCTCGACTTGACAGGAAAATTTCTTGCGCCGCAGCCTGTCTCAGATACATCTGTGACATACCTGACATACCTGATGCATGTTGATGTGTCCGGCCCCGCCAAGTGACTAGTACTCGACACAAGATCGCTTGGCACGCCTGCATGTGTCATGCAGTGTGATGTGTTCATAAATACTAATGAGGGCAACAGTTATTTATGCGGCGAGTGACAGGTCAAGACCGCCGAGTCCCATTCGTAAACGCTGTGGCTTGGCACGTGCGTCTTGTTTGCTTGTAAAAAGATGAAGTTAGCTAGACTATCTACAGAGAAAACGTGTTCATTAGCAAGTGAAAACCGCAAGGAAAACAGTACGTTTCCCTTGACGTTGGCATGGCGAGTCTAGCGACAGTGCAGCTAGAAGCTCACCGTCTCCAAGTCCAGGCCGGCGCCCACGCCATTCGAGTTTATATTTGACCCATTGCAGACCGCAAGCAACTGTCGTCTTCTCGCCGAACGTTTCATGTATCCGTCCGTTCTGGCGAGAACTTGAGGCACAGGCCGCATAGCACTTAATTCTCTGCCTGCAAGCCGCCCAAAGAACGTGCGGTCTTGCAGACGAGGTCAGACGCTCGAAAGGACGGGTCGTATTTTTCTCCTTGACAGAATTCACCAAAGGATTCGAGTTGCACGTTACGGCCCGGGCGGCCCGAGCTCTAGGTCATCTTGAACTGAATTTGCGGCTTTTGCCAGCCGCACCCAAGGCCGCACCAATGCGCTACTGTGATCCATAGAGAACAGAAGGGCCTATTTCAGGCCACGTCCTCTGAGGCTAACGGCTGCTGGTACATACTACAGAGAGGTGTGACAATGAAATAAGATTATAAGAGGGTGTAAACCTCGGTGTAAATAATGAGAACCAGGCCTCAACCAAGCTTGCTCGCAGCGACTCGCGCTCGGAAAGATGGACTCCGGGACCGCGTCTTTACCATTTGTGTTACTGTGTCTTGTACTGCGCAGATTTTTTTTTAAAGTACTGGTTTGCCAAGTGTAGCATTACAAGCAAGATTACAAGTGAATGTACAGTATGAAATTACCAATTACCCGAGGCCGGCATTGCGTCCATCTATAGTGACTATCACAATCTAGCTGACTATACTGTATAGTAACGGTGAGTCCGACACGTGTCGACTGGTGCAACAGTGAGACTGACACTGCATGCAACCGCAATGCAAAAAAAAAGCGATTGGAGGAGAGTACGACAAGAAGAAACGCTACACTCTGTCCCAGAATCTTGCTATGGTTTCGAAGGGCGAGATCAAACAGTGGGGAGGCTGTGATATCCCCAGGCCTGGGGCAGCCAGGTCTGCGTGCTGGCCAGGGTGCTTCTGCTTCCGGTGTTCGATGGCATAGTCACTTGAGACGGGATCAAGATGTCGTGCGATTGCGGATCACCTTGGTACTCCGGGAACGTAGTTGGGTCATCCAGGTCCTGGGTGTACGAAAAAGGAAGTGACAAATGAGGATACCAGCGTAATGGGGGGCACAAAACCACATACGTAGAACCTCATCGTATGCGGCTGGGATGCGCCGACGCCTGCGTACACAACGGACACCACCTGATCAAATACCTTTGAACGCCGTCGTAGATAGAAGAAGATCGCGGCACCGGCGATGAATATTATTACTACACCACCGACGACGCCACCTACGATGGCGGGCGTGTTTGAACTGCTACCCCGTGACGGTGGAGGTGTGGGCGATCCCGTAGAAGATGTGAAGGAGGAGGAGGGCATGGGAGTGACAGACACGCCTGATGGGTTGAGAATCGAGGATGATGTGGGAGTAATAGTCACTCTTGAGGCGCCGAGAATCGAGCCAGGCCCGAGCTCTGGAGAGTCTATAAAAAGATGTGGAGTGAGACGATGAGATGGTAGTGATGGGGAAAAGAAAAGGCAGGGAAGACGATGCTTACCACCGACGGCATACGATTCATTGGAATTCCAAAATACCTCTTTCCAGAGAACGTTGAGATTACGATGCTACAGAAAGAAAATTTAGCAACGTACTGTGACATCGAGAAGAGCCCACTGAGGAACACGTATCCCCAGAGGGACAGGGTTTGGGAACCTACGGGCCAATTACAATGTCAAAAGCAATAAAATCTCTGCTACAACGAGGAACTCACGACGAGGGAGGCATAGTATTATTGCAGTTGGTCACGTAGTCGAACCAGCTGGTGACAAATACATAAGCCGCTGGGAGTTGAGAAGAGGACACAATGTAACCGCACGAAAGCCATCCCTCTCCTTTGCATGCGGAACATGCACTAAGGAGAGAATAACTGACAGTATTGCAGTGGCACAAATTGTTGCTTCTGTTGCCTAAGTACGTGCCTCCCGTGCTCAGCGGTGGGAGTCTGTAGTCTGAGAAGATATGAGGCCACAAGGCCCGTACACGCGAACGACTCAAAAAACTCACGCCCCCCATGACATGTGGCCATCATGTACGCTGCGACCGTGCACGGTGTTTGGCCGAGAGAGTTGAATGTCTGCACACAATGCATTAGATCAGATAAGGGCCAAAGAATATATTGTCGGAACCAATGCATACCCAATCCCATGTCTCCAAGGTGCAATTCGCCGCAGAAACCTGGGCGACAGCAAAGGCAGAAAAAAAAAACAAGGACGCGAGTGGTGCAACGACTCGGAGGAGGAACATTTCACGACGAAAGCCTTGCGGGTGGTGGGGCTTCGCTTAAAAGGATCATAATGATGAAATAATTGACTTACTAGATGAAACTAAGCACAGCGCCGAAATGCATCGTTTTGATTGATTAATTGATTGATTGACTCGGACGCCGTTTCTTATGATGGGATTTTTCTTGGGATTTTTTGTAAATGGATTACTAGTATTGTGGTACTAGTACCCTGCGTCGCGCAATAAGCATTGGGGTTCCGTTAACAGCTGGTAACCTTGCTAGTGACAGGTCAATATCCTCAGACTCAGACCGGATGTACTAGCCAAGGTACTAGCAGGCACGTTAAAATTTGTTAAAATTCTCAGTGGTCAGGGAGCAGCTGCCAAAGTTGTAGGACTTACTAACCGTAGGTAGCCCGTCGAGGTTTGAATGCTATGCCAATTTTTGAAGTCAGTGTCACTTCTGCTACAAGACGATACTCGACTCGGAAGGACGGACCTAAAACCCCATTACTGCCGCTAAACCGCCACGGGCATCCACGCGCACAACGTCAGTATGCCGTACCCCCTCCGCGAATCGGTCTCTTTATCAAAATACTTACCCAGTTAAGATTTCTTCTCGGGAAATCGACGGAAATTTACCCTCTCAATTGCCGCGTTGAGGTGGATTCGATCCGGTGTACAGCACCTCCTTAATTCCAGTCCGGAAGATATCTGAGAGAAGGCTGGAGATGAGGTTGCCGCGCTCAGGGAGCAGCCCGGGTCTTTTTTCAGTTGGCGGACACATACTGTACCCAAACCGTACCATTGGAAGCTTGATTGGAAGGCATTGAAGAAAAAACTAACAGTCTCCTAGATTCCTAGTCAGCCTCCCCAAAACGAAGTATGCCCAAATAGCTCACTAAACCCGTTCCCGTAAAACAGCCGGAGCCCGTATGTTTGGCCCTTAATCGTATTTTGAGTGCTAAGTTGTTTTACATGATGGTGGTGATGACATAATCGCTGAAGTGGACACGTGGTTTGAAGTTGTGCTGAGAGTCACGTGCCACATCCCTAGAATCACAGCGGGTCAAGCAGCGGGTTGAAGGTTCAGATCGTTCAGAGAGTACCGTACCGCAAATGTAACAAATTTCTTATCGATATCGTACGAAAGTATTACTATCAATTACCCGTGGTGACCGGCACCGCAGCCAACGCACTCAGGCGGCGAAATTCGTACCGTGTCACGTGTGGCTTCACTGGCTTGGAGTGACTTGGACGTATTTCTCGAATCCTTGCTCGAATCTCGATCAGTTTGAAACGATTCAAGTCAAATGGATACACCCTCAAACCACAAAACGTCTTCACAAGCGCCATGAATGTCAGGCCTGACGCAAATTCCTTCAATTGAGGCTGAGATCGACAGTGACGGCGGCCCAAAGCAATTGGCCCAAAGTCATACACGCCAAAGTCAGCGGCAAACCTTTACTGCCACTGGAAGGTATCTGCGTGATAGGAATGACGATGGGATACTCCTCGAATAAAGCAGGGCCACAGTATTCAGGGACGTTGACCATAACGACGCAAACGTTCCAATAAATAGCAGGTTTCAAGTGACACTTTCAACGTGTCAATTCTACGGTTTTCTACCGCACGCGCCGTCGACGAGGCCCGCATCAGTCCAGAGGTTCGCAGTCAACGTGACATCCGCACCGATACCAAATAGCTGCGGACCACGGACCATTGTTGTTGAATTGTTCGACGCCCGTATCTTTATCGCAGCGCTGTAAGCCGTCGCGGAAGCGTCGTCGCATTGATCAAATTTCATGGCCCTACTATCGGGTAGTATCGGAGGAGTTGACTGACCCTCATGGGCCGTGCTCCTGTCTCCCTGCGCAATGCGACTTATGGGAGAGAAGGGAGTGCGCGACCTCCAATGGTCTGGTTGTAGGTGGGGACAGCATGAGTGGGGAGGGAGTCTTCTGTCTCAGCCTTCAAGGCCAGCGACCTACGGGGCTACGGCCACTCCCACAGGTGCCTCTGGCCGCCAGGGTCCCTTCGGCGCTTCTCGGACCCATGCGTTCCAAGCGGTGAGTCGTGTCACCGCAGATTCGCTTAACTTACCTGAGCTAGTTGTTGTAGCATAGTTGGCCATACTGTATATATTAGGTTTTACGCCGAAGCGACAGAGATGGGCCGAATTTGGGCGGGATCGTGGGCGGAGTGTGGCCAACTTACCAAAGCCGTACTCCGACAGTCCGACCCCCCCTTGTTTGCCAACTGCCATTGGATGCAATCGTACGGAGGTGCAACCTCATCCATGATTGTATTATTGAAGGTGTGCCACACACATTGACGTAGTCAATTACCTTGCTGACATGCCAGCATCACAGGCCACCGCCACGTGCCACGTGCCACTGGGCTCAAACTGTAAACGTGTAAACTGTTACTCACTCTTCCGTCTCATCCCTCGGCCCGTGCATGAACATGATTGATTCCTCACCGCCGAAGACGGTTTGATAGGTTTCTCCTATAGTCCAAGTTGTTGAATACTCGTAAGAGGTCCTGACGCACCTCAGCACCGAGGGTACAGTATGTATCTGCATGATTTGGACTTGATCTGGACCTCAAGCGAGGCATACCATCTTGTATATCTACTTTGCCCCAAAGTCTCTTGAACTGTGATGGAGCGTCACCAAGGAGATCTATGGCTCTCGCACTTCAACAAAGCCATTGCTTCCCTTCCACCAGAGACAGCGTATCATACGTGTCCGAATTTTTGAAAGTGGGCCGTGACTGCGTGACCGGCGCGACACAGCCGACGCTTGCCATCGCACGGTGCCCTATATCCAAAATCTACAGGACCTCGTGGGACGCGATGTCGACAAACTCCTGGAGGAATCTGGTTCGCGCGAAGGAGGTGTGAAATCTGAAAATCATTGGCACAGAGACGTGAATTGCAGAAGGACCTCGGGCTTAGAAGGTGCGTTCGGTTGAAAATTTGTGCTGGTGTCGGAGAGATCTTCGTGAGGCGGATCTTCCCACCAACCGCCCAGGAAGACTCTAATTCGACAACATATTGGAGAAGGAGAAGCTTCATTATCTCTGTGAACCCCATAGGATAACCCGGGAGGCCTGAGGCGTTGCCGCGTTCTATTGCAAAACTTACCTTGACCCCCACTTGGAATCCGGGTATCTCGCACCGTCAAATTCTCTGAATCCCAGTATACTCAAAATGAAGCATATGCATATTCGGTCGCTCCAGTGTTCACACGTTCACTACTCGTCTTTCTTTCAATACGGCTGCCAGGTACTTTTTCGCCCTATAAAGGACTGAGGAACCCTGGCATTCTTTTCCTTACGCTTCGTGTGCGGAGACTCAATGCATCAATGAACCCCGTTGCTTCCTCAACGACTCCGCAATTCCTAAGAATGTTTCCGTGAGTCGTACCTGAGATGGGTTAGTTACCATATCTTTGCCAGAGGCATGATTACTCACCGTGTCCAGAGCAGTGGTGAAAGAGGAAGGAACGGTCGGCGCGGCTGGACGCAAAACATCATGGGCAGGACTATTCTGTATCTCCAATGCGACATCCGCCATCCTGCGGAGGCTGGTGGTCGAAAAGTATTCGCCAAAGGAAACGGCATGAAAGGACAGAGGTTTCCTACCCGACCCGTTAGACATAGCAGGTACAAGTAAAAGAAACTTACCCAAGCCCTTTTGCCGATTGACAAACATTTCGGATTGCTATGTCGGTTGGTGTGTTGCATTCCCCATCAGAAAGGAAAATCACGACGGGTGATCTGTGTCGGGATGATTAATTAGAAACGGAACAGATGAAATCGAATTAACGATACGAGCCGTTCTGCGCTCCAATGTTCTTGCATGACTATTTGACTAGCTCGGAGACCCGCGACGAAGTTCGTTCCGTTGTCGGCACCTTCCTTCAGGAGGATATCCAAGAGTTCGTCAGGGGTGCTCGTGAAGTCGTTGGCCAGTACGGTTTTTGAGGTGTCACTGAAGAGGACTACGCTGTACGCATCGCGCCGTCCACCACCTGTATGACGATCGGCCGTGGAAGTCGTGGAAGTCGTGGCGGTCGCGGGCTTGGAAGACCAGAAACTGTAGCCACGTCGGCTAACGTGGTTTCGGTTACTTGATTGTTGTTCCGCAGTGATGGTGGTGTGGCGGGCAGCCCAGAAGCTGTACAGAGCCGAATAAACAGCATCCAGCCTGTTGTTAGCGCACTGCCGAACTCGTCCAGCTGCAGGCCCGTCGACCAAGGGAGCACGGTCAGAGAAACTCATGGAACCCGACCTGAAACGCGAACATGAGATACAATACCTGACAGCAGACAACACCTAACCTGTCAATAACGAATATCCTAGAGAGAAGTTCGACATGTTAGCACGGTCAACACCCCAAGCAGCCTTACTGAACGTACACGTGGAATGCTTGCTGTGACGAAATAGGACTTCTACACTCAAACAAATGGCCATCATTGGATATATAACCATGACCATCGACACGTTCATCAAGGCGTCTGGGGAGATGAAACATGGGAAGTGTACAATAAGATGGTCGCCCCGAGCCAGAGACGTTTTCCAAATGTTCGGGTCCTATAGATTGCGATTTCAGGCAGAAAACGGGTAAATATGTGTTACCATACCCGAACACATGGCGTCGCTACGATGAATGGATTCGTTAAAGACCTATCTGCATATTGCAACATTGTAAGCACGACTCACCATTTCCCGAAGACGGTCTGTTCGTCACGAGTGTACGGGTCTGGAATCGATCTTAGTCTGCGCTTCACAGAAGAGGCATATGTTCCTGACCTTTGAAACCTGGCAATGACGTCTTAAGTTGAAAAGGATAAGGAAAAGGTGCGCAGCATACCCATCCTGCGCCAGTACAGGTTGTGAGTAATGGCATCTTTACGCCTGTCCGGGTTGGGAATCATCCTTGCGTTAATATGCTGAATTTCCGGCCCCTCGCAACGTCTGTTCTCCCCAGCGCGGCAGTAATCGATATGAACGTGTCTGCCCATCGATGAGCAAACAAGATTGCACATCATAGGCGCTCCCTCGTCATTAGCAGAGAATTTGCGACCTCCCAATTCAATATCCGCCCCATCAGGTCCGTCAATGGCCCAGCGAGTCTGGGTCATAGAACCGTGACTAGTTTCGTGTTCCTGCTGAGTGTGACCTTGAAGTAACCGATAACATGTGTAAGCATGCGCAAGTAATCGTAATTGGCTTACCAAGAGGCAAAGTGCAGAAGTAACCGCAGTTTTCGCAACTACATTGTGTCATTTACATCCACTCGAAATATGCCGCAAAGTGACATACCGAGTCTCACAAAAATGGAAAGGTTGCTCTTCCTTGGTGTGGACGTGGGCGCCTGCATGTGATGTTTGTCCTGGTTCGATAGTCTTCATACATTGTAGTCGCTTTGCAACTGATCTCAGGTCGGCGCGATGCCAAATATATATGCACCCAGGACAAACCTTGCGAATACTGTGTAAAATTGAGACAGAATCAGAAATGAACTACGAAGACAGTCGTAATTGCCATCACCTTGGTGTACTGAAACGTCTCGTGTCTGCCCGTGAAGGTGGCCTCAACGGATAGGGGGCGTGTGTCGATTTGGCATATGCCTGGCGCTGAGCACAGTGCAGAACATGGGTGTGCTTCACTGTAGGTGCACTTTTTGAGTTTAAAAGTCCCTTCAGTTTAAAATAAATACTGACCCGCATAAATGAAACGAGGCAGTTTCAAGCCCGTGGAGGTGAGGTTGGACACAAAGGCGTTTACAAAGGTCGCATGCCATAGGGCACAGCCTCATATCGCACGAATGGACATCGTGGGGTTGGTCACTGTACAACGTTCACTTGGTGGGAAGCGGGAACTATTCAGAAATAAACGTGCCTAGGCATATTGCACCCTTCTTGGCAAATATACGTCTTTCCCCCAGGTAGCTTCATCACTTGGAGAGCGCACAGCTGGTGATATCGCGATCTGTGAGTGAGAAACTTCAATATCCCTGAAACAAACTCATACCTTGCCACACATGTGTACGGGCGCTGAGCACATGTGTTCATGCTCAACGTGACCCGCCACCTAGAAGATAGATGAGCACGCGATTCGAGGAGGCTGCGACCTCGGCTGACTTTCGTGCAATCTTGCAAGCAACCTCGTTTTCCTGACAACACGCAAGGCCCACCACACAAGTGGGCATTGACAACACAGCTGCATGCCGATGAAAAAACAAACATTATCAGGTAGGTCATCTGACGTACACATGATCCCCAGGATGTCCGGCGCTGTTGTCAATTCAGCCGACAGTCACAAGTAGAGGATGAACGACGCACGGCATACCGCAGGGCTTCACCTCATCTTCACAAAATACACAGTTATAGTCACAATCGTGAGTCGTTTCGCAGCTGTGGTCGCCCTCATGTAAGCGACTGCGTACGCAGAGGAGATGACATAATGGGCATTGGGCCCGACAGAGTTGGACATTCGTTCTCATTTCGATGACCATGTTATCAAATCTTCTACGTAGATCCTCGACCGCGGCATGGCCGGCTTGGAACCGCGTCAAGTTGGAGTCCAACCAAAGTCGGACATGGTCGACCCGCAGATCGATCAATCCACTGATGTAGGAAGCAAGTTTTGACGTCCAGTCAAAGTCGGGAATGGACTGCCGCGGTGTCTGTCTACTCCAGGACTCTCGTAAGATAGTAAGGTGGATCTCAATATCGGCCGATAAAACTTGTTCACGCTCAGAGATAGCGAAACGCGCCGGGGTATCATCGCTTTCTACGATGGCGTTGGTGTCCAAATTCTAAGCGGTTGATTAGAGATCATCTCCGCAACTCAGGTTAATAACTATCTGACCTTTAGGTGTTCGAATTCGGGATCGACTTCGGAATAGCCTGTTGCCAACACAATCGGGAGCAAAGCAAAGAGCGTTCTGGCACGATGGTCGGCCATGGTCTCTGTTAGGGATGCCATCAGGGAAACCATGAATATAGAGAGAGATAAAGCAGCGGACGAGAGAGCGCTCCCCAGTCATTGGCCTATAGAAGATGTAAATTCGACCGTCACAGCATTTCGAGAGAAGTAGAACGGACCTTCAATTTCGCCATCAAGGTTTTTATGGTATGGAGAAATTCACCTGCCGTTGGATGCGAGACTTTCTGTGAGTCCAGGCGCTTCTTTAGTGTGGAGAATAGCTTGTAGAACTCCTTCGATTCGATCACGGGCCACGGTATGATGTCCAACTTCCCACGGTGAAGGCGTGAGATAAAATTCGCCCTTTGCTCTTGTTGCACGATCTTCTGAAACTTGAGAGAAAACCTACAAAGCACCAAATTATTGTAACTGAACGGTTGCACAAGTATGACACGAAATCTTACTCGCGGGTTATTTCGACTTTGTCAGCCTCCACGACATCCTAAAGGCAAAATCAATGACATTGAGGGAGTCCTATCACCAGAGACGTGCCTTGATAATAATAACGAGGGTGGATTGGAAGAGAGATGGATTCGCAGCCGGATCTAATACGGACACACTTGACTGAAATGATTGAAACAGTCCGCTGATGTCCCGACTAAAAGCAAAGTTATTTCGGAACAGGACCCTCTATTTGACTTTAACATGGAATTACGGCCAGGGATTGTTGACATACGAGATTCGATATCGCAGTATTGAATAAGACAAGGAGCATATCTTCTTGCAGAGACCGTTCAACGCTATCGACGCCTACAATTTGCGTAACTGATCAGCTGTGACGACTCAAAGTCAATCCAACAGACCTTCAAAGTCGAGCGCCACGATGAGTTCATCGTCTGTCGGTGCTACAGACATCCATACACCCTCTGTTCACCTTAGCACAATTACACGTAATCACAAAGGTAGCAACTATACCTGTGGTCCGCATGGCACTCCCAGCAAATGACGTATCCAGAAGGTGATTCAGAGAGAAGCTTTTCCCCACAGACTGCTGACCCATTGACGACACAACCTTTACGGGCTGAATATAAATATATGAGCGTGGGACGTATAGAGCGTGTGTTCACTGAAGGACGTACCTTTGATGCCAAATACGACTGGAAGATAGATTCATACCAACCAAATGATAGCTTGTCCACGATCTTGCTGACCTCAGCGCCGAGTAAAGACCTCTCTAAATCCGACGAAAGCACCCCATCTGCCAGCGGAACGAACCTGTTCTCGCTGCAGACAGCAATGTGGATCGGGATAAGGCAGAGGAGGTCAACAAGCCACTCTCCAACACGGTAGCGCGAAACATCCCATTCAGAATTCATGATTAGCTCATCCCGGAATGACGAAAAGTCCCTCGCCGACACATTGATGCGACGCAGTTCATCTCCTGTGGGTTTCCTCGTCGTCGTTTCAAATGTCCGAATGAGATCCGAGAAGTATGAAACGAATGATTGCGAATAATTTTCTGCAATGAAAGTGATACTCTTTTGTTGCCTTGACGATGTCAATGTGGGGCGTTTTACAGCTGGGATGACCGGAAAGCGGGACCAGACTTCAGCATGACAGTCTAGTAAACTATTGTGCAGAGTATGACGCGTTCTATTATTTGACGCATTTCTGTTGCCATTCTCCTTGAACATGAATTCCGTGCGCATTTTCGTGATATTAATGGCGATGGACTGCACAGATCCGGAATCGATGTCGAGGCCCATGAGGAAGACGCGTCCTCGGTCGACTACAGATGTCAGGACGGCGCCATTAAGAGGAAAGTCAGGGACGTCTACGCAAATTCCCGCGGCGGACCCAAATGTTTCCCAATGATAGGCAGTGAGGAACGGCTTCAAGTCCCGAGTGTCAAGAACAAGGAGACAGGAACCATCTGGGGACGAGAGTATAGAGTTGGGAAGAGATGGAAGTTGTAACGACGCAGGCCTTCGGAAGGGTCAGTAAGTCATGATCGGCAGGGGAAAGAAAAATAATACCTGAACTGCAAAGTGACGAATGAAAAGATGCGTGCCTGTGCTCTCGAGTCTACTAACACGACCTCTTCGTTCCCGTATATGAAACCCGCATGTAGGATTGAAATTCCTGTTTGGTTATACCATGGGGCGAGATTAACTGCGGTTCCCTGCGCCTGCAGTGTCCTGTAGCTCTCATCGAAAACGAACATGTGAAGTTGCAACTAGTCGAGCATAGTAAGTCATAGATAAAAGTTTCTGGAAAAACATTGGAATTACTTTCGTTGAAGCACACACAGCCAGGGATCGCTTGGTCTCGTCAAAGGCAAAGATAATGTTCTCGCCTAGCTTCCCGCGGTTAAGGTTTTTGACAGGTCTGCCCCGCCGTATTGCCATATCCATCGCATGGATTTTGTCGAGATAAATGGAGACCCTGTGTCCGTCAAGCAGAACGAGGAGGAGCTTCCCATTCTCAAGAATCTGATAGAAACTGGGATATTTCCGTAAGGTACAACCTGAGACATGACAAGACCGACTCGTACGCAATATCCATGAAAATTGGCAAGTGAAACTTGGACGAAAGTCGTTCGTTCACGGCAGGACTTGGTATGTGATCTGGATTTAACTGCATGTTGTGTTTGTCGTCGCTGGTAAAGTCCATTGAATGGACACAAAACTCAAGTTTAGCTTCTTCGATGGCCTGGCGGCGACCGGTGACTACATATTCTAATCCCGATGCACGTTAGCCTGCAAAGTTCATGAGTAATGGTGAGTTCATCCAGACACACCTTGTCCATACTTGGAAGAGAAGCTCTGGTGAGTATTTGAATGCTTAACCTTTTCGGTATTGACGCGCTCATAGTACGACGTTCTAAACGCAATCATTGTGGTTATCTCAAGGCAGGGTGGCATAACTCACGAGCCTCGCGATCCGACCGACTGAATGGTGATGATGCTATCAAGGTACACCGTGCTAGGTGCTATTAGAGTTTCATTTCCAAGAGGATCAGGAAGCGTACGAATTTTGCGATCCCATCGCTTGTGCGTTGATGTCTTGAATAAACTTCACGAGTACTTTGTTCCGCGACTTCCTTTCCTCGCTTTCCACCTCGTATTGTACAGCTCTTTCACAGTGCTCCTTCTGCATAGCTGACACGGCGAGAGCCATAGTATCCACGACTGCATCTACTGAAAACGCGAGTTGAGTATGCGCAAGCGCCACAGCCTCATCAATCATAGGCCGCAACTCTTTATTTCCTTCGCCTTTTATGGTGAGTAGAAATTGTGCGTCGGGAACCTTGGATGCTAAGGTCTTCATTTCCCTCTCTAAAAAGTCCTCGGAATAACTGCCGGATGCGGAAAAGAATGAGCCCACACTGGCACCCCAGGCGCTTGTGCTACTAGTAGAACGCTTCTTCTCATCCGTCTTGGGGAGCGCCTGCTGTGCACGGCAAAAATTGCCTTCAATGAGGACAGTTCGGATGAGTTCCGCACGGGCTTTGGTACCCAGACGTTGTACTTTCTCGAGAAGGTACATAATAGCGAGCAGGCGCAGCTTCCGAGACTCGAAGCCCGGGTCGCATCTTAGTATGAGGTCAAATCTAGCTTTGTTGAAATGCTTCTGGTAGACAGTTCGAACCCCAGGATAGAGTGATTCGAGATCGGAGAGCCGCATCGACCCTTAAAAATCCATGAGACACATCGAAAATTAGACACTGAAACACTCCACCAGTAGCCTCCTGACCGACATTCGAGCAATTATTGTCCTGAACGCTGGCAGAGAGGTTGTCATGTTCCAATGATCTGCAACAAGTAAAACGTTATCACTGTCTAGGACGTCACAAACCAAGACATACGGAAAGAGTCTCAACACATCCTCAACAACAACTTCCCGAAGAGTGCGCCGTAATGAGTCCCTTCCTCTTGCGATTTCTTGATGAACGATGTCTTTTCTCTTCCCAAATTCTTCCTGATGCCTAGTACGAATATCTTGATTCGTGGCACGCCACTTATCGCAGGGACCCGGGAAAAGATCGGCAATAGCAATGTTGATTAAAGCAAGTACAGCGCTCTCTTCAAGTTCTTCCGACAGAACGAGGGCGTTGTCCATTCTGCGAAGAACGTGAGCATAAGACCCAGATATTTCTGTGCGCCTACAGTAACCGCTTGAGGGACACCCGGCTTAAAGTCAGTTCATCGAAAGCGTCAGAATGTGTTTGACGCGGGACGTAAGAGGCGGTCAAAAACCCTTGTTTAGTTTCCCCGGGCAAGAGGCGAGGAGCAAGTGCCGCGGGGTCAACAGGACAGTCAGGAGAACATTCGAAGGGCAAAATATGGCGTGAATTCATCTTTGAGGAATCAGAAATGAGATCCTTGAGAAAGGAGAGTAGGTAAGCACCTGAAAACCAGGGCGTGCAACCGCCTTCTCCTCTTGTTCGTTCGTTTCGGCAACTTCAAACGTAAAGAGTCTGTCGGAGTCGCCAGCTTCTATGTCAACAGACTCAGTATTGCTGTCTTGGTCGCCCCAGACTATGGCCGTCGAGTGCTCGAGAGATAACAATGCAATCACTTGGTCGCATATCTTCGTGAGATATCTATGATACATGTTAACAGGTGATGGGGCACAGATGGTCAGAAATTACTCACCTCATGAAAGTGACCCTATTGCGGCGAACGGAGGAAGTTGCTGAGTCATTCCAGGTGGTATCTTCGGGCCAATATACCACGAAGTAACGTTCATCGGCAGGATCCGATGCATTCGCCTTCACTATGTACAGACCGGAAGACAGCATGGGTCGATAATCACTGGAATCAGCTGGGGTAAGTAACAAACAGGCCCTAATAAGGAAATTCAAAACAAGATAATAATTAGCACTGGTGGCACGTACGCATCGTCGTCGATGGCACCCATGCACTGTAGCAACCGTACGATCTCATCTTTAGATCCGTACACGCCCAGTGGCTTGATCAGGAATTGATCCAGTGCTTTAAAATCGACCTTGGTAATTGATGCGTATGCTCCGGGCGACACCGAATTGATAAACTGCTGGATAGAGTCCTGGGCGATGATGACCTTATCAACTTCAGCTAGATCAGCCACTAGGATCTGACTCTATAAGGTATCTCCTACCGTAACCGTTGCTTCCGGATTCACCGATGAGATCTAGGAGTCGGTACATCCCTTTTACATTCTCAATGGGGTCCATGGGGGTGACAGGGATAGGTCTGCTATATTGTAAGCTTTGCTGGTCGACGTTGTCGGATGAACTGAGTTGGTCTGATATAACAAAGAAACATGAAATGTTGTTTCAGTCAAAATACTTGATTAGATACCTTTGTCCCCTTGAAGCATTTCGTGCACACGGGTCAGCACACCCGAAGACTTGTCGGTCCCAGATACACTCATGAGCGAATCTACATTGAATCATTAGGGCACCATAACACAATGGGCTACGCCAGTTATGCATTCAAGGCGCAGAGACCGCGTACCACTGGTGAGCCTGTGTGAATCAAGTGCTTCGACTTGTTCTGAAGCGGAGAGTTAGGGTCAGCAAATAAAACATCAAACAGGAAAAAGTATACCACGTATTGTGCTCCCTTCACTCGCTACGGCTAGTATGTTCGTAATCTGAGTTTGCTCCTTTATGCGGCGGGTACTGAGGGTGTTCGAAGGCGTGGAACGCCATGACGAAGGCTTAAGCGAACGAAATGCGCTGAAATCCATAGGGTGGTAGTATAGGAGACTCAAAGAAGGCCAGGGGCTCTCCCCTTTATGTAGGAGTCGGAATCAGTCGGCCTACCGGTGTCAGATCACTCCTATGTGAACTCTCCTAATTTAACTAAAAATATTCTCACCTATATTCTCACCTATGCAGGACAACAACGTCATGGTGCTACGGAGTTCAAGTTGACTGGCCTTGATGCTCGACAACTTGAAGCCCAATCGTTGACACCACAAGCACTTTTCAGGTTGTCAGGTGCGGATATATAACACCCAGAAGGTTGTTGCGAGACCCGTCAGCGACTGTCCTTGTCCTCGATACGTGGTGAAATTTGGTGAAACTGAGCTCGAGACGGGAACGGCGTTTTGGTAAAGCCGGGCCGTCACGCCGCAGCGTCAATTTTCGTTGTCTGTCCGCCCAAGTGTCCGCCCCCCGATGCCACCCTCTTTTATGGACTCTCTTTCCTCCTCTTCCTATTCTGATTGCCCAGGAAAATAGCAGGGCATATCAAGAACATCGGCATACCCGTGCTATTCCCTGACGTTGACCTCGTCATCGTCGTCGTCGATCGTCCTAATTTGCCCTCGTCATAATCCTCCGAGGTCCGCTCGCCGTCGGCGCGTCGGCGCTGTCTTGGCGGAGCTTACTACCTCCACGAGTGAGGCATGCAATTTCCGTTAACCCCCACCATCCTCCCCACTTCGCTCACTGCTGGGGTTTGCATCCGCGTCGGCACGGTAGCCTTTGGTGCAGTCGCCGTCCTCCCTCACGCCCAACTACTGTACTCTGGTCCTTCGCCTCTCACCATCCCGGCGGGCCTATAATTGGCCACCGGCCAAAAACAACTTCCCGCTGACGGCGTTGAGGTGGTCAACTAAGCTATGCATAAGCCACGTCCTCTCATTCATCGAGCGGGAGATGCTGTTGGAAGCCACTTTATTTAGACGCCCATTACGAAACGCGGGAATGTCACGGTCGCGCGTGTCGTTTACCACGCCTCTTGACCCAGTCGGTTTGGCTGCGGGTTACAACTTCCTAATTCATTGGGCGCCGCATGTCACAGAAGCATACGCTAACCTCATCCCATGATACCTTATTTTGTCCGGGACCACTGCCCGCCTCACAACCCCTATAATGGCAAGCCTGGTATAAGATGGGGAGTTGGTCAAGAGGCCGCCACGCTCTCGCGGGGAACTTGGTTGCGTCAGTCCGCCATGGCATGAACATCAATCGTTTTGTTTTACTGTAACTAAATTGAGGTGTGGTTATGTGAATCATGGAGTGATGATGTTGTCATGTGTCTCCGTCAGCTGTATTAATATCGCTCTAAACGCTCTCGAAGCCGTCAAACTGTCGACCGAACATATTCGTTATCCCCGATAAGATCGGGTCACAAAACCCAGTAAGTACTTATTGGCTGACATCAAGACCCTGGGACTTGGCGGGGGACTACATGCCTTGATGTTATTCGTCTTATTGAGTGCTATAGACACCGTTGTCAAAATAGCAGTGGCGTACGAGATGCGAACTGTGGGAGAAACTCAAGCGCCCAGCGACTCCTCACAGTAATAGGCGTGCGCCCACTGGCAGCTGTTGCTATTAATAGCCAGGCACGGTTTCATGAAAGACTATAAATAGTCACACCTCTGTCCCTACTATTCTGGACGACCACCCAGAGCAACTCCTGAAGAGACTAACGTTGGACAAAGTATGGACTGATACTCCGCGCAAGAAGCAACGAAACCAACAAAATTACTCTTGATACCCGAGCTCTCGTGCCTCCTCGCTTTGGAGGAGCTGGGGCGTCTGTTCTCGTGGTGGATGCTGCTGGGATCAACTGTGGTAATACTCGAATTTACAATGCCCATCGCTACTGGTCCACCGGGCTGTGTTGGCCTTGGTTGTCGTCATCGCTGAGACCCCGGTGTTACCTCAATAAGTCGTAATTACTACTGGGTGAGTAGCTGGCGTCGGCGCGTTGCACATCATCGACTCTTTACTAACGCAGATCTATAGTCTCTACATGCGCCTTTCCTTCGCCCGATTGTGAATCTATCGAGTCTCGACTATCGACGGCATATACGGGTGCATCCCTGTGCTCTGCGTATAAATGCCGTTAGACCCTAGGACGAGAACTCAAGCGGAAGCACCTCTGGCTCCGTAATACCAGCAACGAGAAGTTGCCGAGAACTAGGCTGTCTAGACGATAAGCTTACTTTGAGCTCGTGCGGTTGTTGCTTGGCTGCGGCGCAGCCGTCCGTGAGCAGGGAAGCAGGCGCGGAGCTGTGTCGTAATGCGATCATGGCCGCATGAGACTGTCCCATCTCTCCTCGCCGAACAAACATGTTGTGGACCCGCCGATGCACGAAAAGGTGGGCGAGCGCTGCCGCTGTCTAAACAGAAGGCAGATGCCGTAGCACCGAGAAATGCCCCTCGAGACTGTGCGATTGTTTCTCGAGTCATCACGCGGATGTCCTGCACGCGCGGTATCACGGTCTGTTCAAAGGCGGGAACCGCTCCTCCGTGAGTCAGCAGCAGCAGCCGTTCTTTACTGGTTATTGACTGACTGATTCTCCACGACAAAAGTCGAACACTTCCCCAGCCGCGGGCAGGAGGGGTTCCCCTGTTCTCCCCGCGCCGTGCACTGACATCCGCGTCATAACTTGTGAAACAGTTACACAATCTCGAGAGCACCCCCAAGCGGAGCTAAATATTGTGGAGTCGCCATCATGGCATCATGACTGCCTTTCCGTGCAAAGGCATCTCCGAGTCCATGATTGTTCGACCACCTCGAGACGACGGGCTCATCATTATCGCTTCCCAAACAGCCTCGTCAGAGCTTCCCTGCGCATTGACGTCTGCATCATGTTCAGGAAGCCACTTGCACCTCTCTAAACTTTCCCTTGCTTATGCGGTGGTGCTACGCGTCGATCTGTTTTTAAAGAACTCCCCTCCGCACCTACTTCTGCACCGACCCCAGGCTCTGTCATTTTTTCACTGTACAATTCATACTCATAGTGTGGTCGCACACAACAAAAATCCTTTCTTTCGTGGATGACGATAAATGTACGTATCTTTTATTACCATGCAGATGTTACTGCTGTTACAGGTACTTCTGATACTGAGAGTGCAGCTGAGTCAGAAGGTCTTCTATACTATGTTAGCTAACCCGTCGTTGCCGTCGTTCTGACTTAACTTGAAAGGAAGCAGATTCAAGACTGTCATTGGGGACGCGTCGGGACTGCTGGGCCTTCAAGAGTCCCAGTTCCACGTTACACCATTTACAGGTGGTACATGCCCGCTTCTGGCAACGTGGTACAGCCAAGGGTCGACTCCAAAGCTTCATTGGGTCTGCTTTCAAGGAAGATGATCGCTGTTGGTCCCGGAACGAGCCGAGGCCTACGAGACATCAAATTTGCATCAAAGGGTGAAACAACTCCCCGACTCGCAGCAGTGGCCGCATGGGTTTCGTACCTAGGTAATTTAACGTAATTACAACTGAAGGAGAGCATCTCGTGACATGATATTGATGACCGCAACACGTGACCTCACGTGTATAAAACAAGACCCTTAGCACACCAATGAACCTCGTGGGTTTCTCAATGACTGTGCAATGCCCAAGAATGCCTCTGTAAGTCGCACCTGGATGACATTAACATTTGGAATGTTGATATCTTTATGGAAGGAGTCGGAATACTAACCGTGTCGAGAGCGGTGGTGAAAGACGAAGGAAGAATGGGATGCATAGGACCACGGAGAGCGTCTTTTTGTATTTCCAGAGCGAGCTCTGCCATTCTTCGGAGATTATTACTCGAAGATTCTTGACCAAAGGAAACTGCATGAAAAGATAGTGGTTTCCTACACACAATAGGCAGTCAGCGAACCGTTAGCGCAAGCAACGTGTAACTCACCCAAGTCTAACCGCCGAGCGACAAACGTCTTGAATCTCCTCGACGGGTACTGCGCATTCGCCATCGGAAAGGAAAATCATGATTGGAGTTCTGAGTTTAGTGGGTCAGAAAAGAAGCAGGACGGTTAAGCACTAGACTTTGGGCCACGAGCCTTTCTGGACTCCAATTTTCTACCATGACGGCTTCACCTGCGCTGAGAGCTGAGGCAAAGTTTGTACTTCCCTCGGCCCGTTCAGTAAGCAAAGCACCTAAGAGTTGCTCTGGGGAACTCATGGAATCGTTGACAAGTGCATTCTTCGTTGAATGATTGAAGAGAACAACACTATATGCGTCGCGTCGTGTGCCGGTTTGCTGATCCATCGTAGCAGTTGTAGGGCGTCCCGACCAGAAGGTGTGCAGTGCCGAGTAAAGTGTACCAGGCCCGAATCTGGCGCTAAGTCTTTCTTGAATTGTGGAAACGGAAGCGTGTCGAGCAATCCAAAAGCAATAGAGTGCTGAATAGACCGCACCCAGTCTATTCGGGGCATGGGCCCGGATTAGGGCTGTTACTGGAGCATCGGACAACGGTTGACGGTCAGTGCAAGCCATGGAAAAAGATCTGAAACGTAGAGTATGAGGTAGATATAGCAATCGTAGCGGACTTCACTTGACCTGTCGATGATGAATATCCTACAGTATTTGAGGTATTAGCGTCCTAGTAACAAGACATTACCAGACATACACGTGGAATCCTTGCTGCATCTCGGCAGGACTCTTGCAATCAAACAAATGCCCATCTGCGGATATGTAACCATGGCCGCCGACAGGAACCTCAGGGGCTCTGGGAGCGTGGAACATGGGTAGCGTGCAGTAAGGTGGCTGCCATGTGCTAGGGTCCGATACGTGATGCTCTAGACCTGTCGCAGTGGATAAGTCATGCGGCTCGGCTTCAGTAAAGACGTATCAATATACGAGCGCGTGCGGCCATACCCGAGCACATGGCATCGCTGCGATAAAAATTCAATTATTACTATGTAACAATACCAAATAGCATCGCGCACCACTTCCTAAATACCGCTTGATCGTCGTGAGTGTACGGGTCTGTTGAAAATCTCAGCACTCGTTTTGGAAGGAGAGGTAAACGCTCGCTACCCTTGAAGCCTGTAAACAAAGATTTAGATTCGAGAAAATATCAGAAAAATGTGTACACTTACCCATCCTACGCCAGTAAAGTCGATGAGTGATGGCATCCTTAGGCTTATCCGGATCAGGAATCATCCTTGCATCGATATGCTGTAGTTCTTCCCCGGAGCAAGCTACACCCTCTGTGCGGCAATAATCGAAGTGAACGTGTCTGCCCATCGAAGAACAGACAAGATTGCACATCATAGGCGCCCCCTCGTCATCGGAGGAGAATTTGCGACCTTCTAATTCGATACCCGTCCTATCAGATCCCTCGATAGACCAACGAGTCTCGGTCATAGAACCGTGACTAGTTTCATGTTCCTGTTGAGTATGGCCTTCATAGTTGGCAACAAAATGAGTGAGGTGAAGCCTTTCAGCTATCGACATCTTACCAAGTGGCAAAGTGCAGAAGTAGCCGCAGTTTCGGCAACTAGTACGTCATTTAAGCCTCATCATTACGAATATTCCCTCAACGACATACCGAGTTTCGCAGAAGTGGAATGGCTGTTCTTCCCTGGTATGGATATGGGGACCCGTGTGCGAAATTTGCCATGGTTCGATAGTTTTCGCGCATTGCAGCCGCTTTGCAACTGGCTGCACTTCAGCGCAATTCCATCGTCATTTGCTAGATGTTAAACAAACCTTGTGTATACTGTGTAAAACGACACGGATTATGTTTCAGTGACGTAGAGCGACAATATGATCTTTATCACCTTGGTAAATTGAAATGCCCCATGTCTTCCTGTGAAAGTCGCCTCAATGGACTGAGGAGTGGTGTCGATCTGACATATTCCCGATGTGGAGCATAGTGCCGAACAAGCATGTTCTTCTCTGTTCGCAGTAGTTCGACTGAGATACACCCCCAGAGTATATTCGCTACTGACCCGCAAGAATGAGCTGCGCCAGGTTCTAGCCCGTGGAAATGAGGTAGAACGCAAAGTCGTTTACAGAGGTCGCATGTCACTGGGCACAGCCTCGTGTCGCAGGAATGAACTTCGTGGCTTTGATCGCTGGAGACAGTCAATAGGTGAGAAATTTCAGTAATTGGGAGATTGCACGTACCTAGGAATACTACAATCCCCCTGGCAAGAATATGTCATCCCATCTAGCAATCTCATTTCTTGGAGGGCACAGGGCTAGCAGTATCCGGTGGCAGTGAGAAATATGCAAGTATGAAAGTTGAATAGTCCCATACCTCGCCACACGTGTGTACGAGAGCCGAACAGATGTGCTCGTCGACGTGGCCTGCTGCCTGAGAATACGGAGGGACATGTGATTTAAAGAAGCAATCGCGTTGGCTGAACTTGGCTCACCTTCATGCAATCTTCGAAGCAACCTCCCCTTCCTGAGAGCTTGCAAGTTTCTCCACATAGATGGGTATTGACGACGCAGCTGTACGCTGATGAGAAATTTCCATTATTACGAGTCTTCACCTACACATGCCCTCCGGGATGTCCAGCACTGGTATGCTCAGCTCACAGTTATTAGTCAACGGCTGAGGACGTACAGTATACCGCAAGTCTTGGGATCACCCTCACAGAAGCTACATTTATACACGCAGGTGTGTGCGGTTTCACAGCTGTGGTCGCCTTCGTGTAAGCGATTGAGAACACAGAGGAGATGGCATGATGCGCATTGAGCCCTGCAGAGTCGTGCATTCGTTTTCATCTCAATAACCATGCTGTCATATCTCCTGCGCAGATCATCGATGGTAGCATGTCCAGCTTGGAACCTCTGCAAATTGGAATCCAACCAAAGCCGAACGTGGTTGACACGCAGGTCTATCAGTCTGTTGATGTGTGCCGCAAGTTTTGAAGTCCATTCAGAGTCATGCATGGTTTGCCGCGGCGTGCTTGTACCCCAGGATTCCCGCAATGCGGCAAGATGCATCTCTACATCAGCTGGTAGAACTATTTCGCGACCGGAAAGAGCAAAGAAGGTTTTAGTGTCATCGCCTTTAACGATGACATCGGTGTCAAGGTTCTACGACCATGACTGGTTAGATGCCTTTAAGACAATTCCAACAGATGAGTCACCGAACCTTCAAAGGCTCAAGATTTGGATCGACCTCGGAATACCCTGTCGCTAGCGCAATTGGGAGGATGGCTGAGAGCGTTCTGGCACGATGTTCTGTTGTGGACTCTAAAGGAGATGGTGAGAAATAACGAATAGAACAAGAGGAACTAGCAGACGAGAGAGCGCGCCCCAATCATTAGCCTGTAAAATATTGAGGTTCAGGAACTAAGGGGAAGAGTCCGGAAGACGGGGAAACATACTTTCAGTTTTGCCATCAGCGTTTTGATGGTATGAAGAAACTCCCCCGCTGATGGGTGCGAGATTTTTTGTAGATCCAGGCGCTTCTTGAGAGCGGAGAACAAATTATAGAATTCCTTCGATTCGATCACAGGCCAGGGTATGATTTCTAGCTTCCCGCGGTGAAGGCGCGAGATGAAATTAGCCTTTTGCTCCCGTCGCACGATTTCCTGGAACTTAAGAGAGAACCTGGGTACCAGCACGGTCAGTGGACTGCCTTACATGCATTTTATTGACCTCACTCGCGAACAATTTCCCTCTTATCCGACTCCACAACATCCTAATAGCAAAGTCATTTGTATCCGATACCGTTACGTTGCCACCAAAAACATACCTTGATTATAATAACGAGAGTAGATCGAAAGAGAGAAGGATTGGCAGCCGGATCTAGAACTGACGCACTGGCCTGAAATGATCGAAAAAGTCCGCTGATGTCCCGACTGAACGCAAAGTTATTGCGGAACAGGACCTATTTGACTCTAAGAGTGAATCATATTCGAGGGTTGTTGACGTACGAGATTCGATATCGCAGCATTGAATAAGACAAGGAGCGTATCCTCTTGTATAGACCGTTCAACGCTATCGACGCCTACAATTTGCGTAACTGATCAACTGTGACGGCTTGAAGTCAATCCAACAGACCTTCAAAGTCGAGTGCCACGATGAGTTCATCGTCTGTCGGTGCTACAGACATCCATACACCCTCTGTTCACCTTAGCACAATTACACGTAATCACAAAGGTAGCAACTATACCTGTGGTACGCATGGCACTCCCAGCAAATGACGTATCCAAAAAATGGTTCAGCGAGAAACTTTTCCCCACAGATTGTTGACCCATTGACGACACAACCTTTACGGGCTGTACATAAATGTATGAGCGTTGGACGTATAGCATGTATGTTCACCCAAGAACATACCTTTGATGACAAATACGACTGAAAGATCGACTCATACCAACCAAATGATAGTTTGTCCACGATCTTGCTGACCTCGGCGCCGAGTAGAGACCTCTCTAAATCCGAGGAGAGAACTCCATCTGCCAGCGGAATGAACCTGTTCTCGCGACAGACAGCAATATGGATCGGGATAAGGCAGAGGAGGTCAACAAGCCACTCTCCAACACGGTAACGCGAAACATCCCATTCAGAATCCATGATTACCTCATCCTGGAATGACGAGAAGTCCTTCGCCGATATATTGATGCGACGCAGTTCATCTCCTGTGGGTTTCCTCGTCGTCGTTTCAAATGTCTGAATGAGATCCGAGAAATATGAAACGAAAGGTTGCGAATAATTTTCGGCAATGAAAGTGATGCTCTTCTGGTGCCGCTCGCTCGACGATGTCAATGTGGGACGTTTTACAGCTGGGACAACTGGAAAGCGGGACCAAACTTCAGCGTGACAGTCTAGCAAACTATTGTGCAGGGTATGTCGCGTTCTATTATTTGATGCATTTCCGTCGCCATTCTCCTTAAACATGAATTCTGTGCGCTTTTTCGTAATCTTAATGGCGATGGACCGCACAGATCCGGAATTGATGTCGAGGCCCATGAGGAAGACGCGTCCTCGGTCGACCATGGATGTCAGGACAGCGCCATGAAGAGGAAACGCAGAGAGGTCTAGCTGAATTCCGGCGGTTGATCCGAATGTTTCCCAATGATACGCAGTGAGGAATGGCTTCGAGTCTCGGGTGTCAAGAACAAGGAGACAGGAACCATCTGGGGACGAGAATATAGAGCTGGGAAGAGATGGAAGTTGTAAACTAGCGGGCCTTCGGAAGCGTCAATAAGTAATAGTCGGAAAATGTTTATAGGGGGAAGGAGATGGTACCTGAATTGCAGGGTGACAAAGGAAAAGATGCGTGCTTGTGCTCTCGAGTCCGCTAAGACGACTTCTTCATTCCCACATACGAAAGCTGCATGTAGGATTGAAGTTTCTGTTTGTCTATACCACGGGGCGAGATTAATCGCGGATCCTTGGCCCTGAAGCGTCTTGTAGCTTTCATCAAAAATAAATAAATGGAGTTGTAACTGATCACGAGTGACATCAGCTCAGCACGTCTTGGCCAGTGGGACTGCCGGTGTAATACCTTCGTTGAAGAACATACTACCAGTGCTCGTTTGGTCTCGTCAAAGGCGAACAATGGGCCTTCTCCTAGCTTTTCACGGTTAAGGCATTTGACTGGTCTCTCTCGTTGTATGGCAATATCCATTTCTGGGAGGCGTTCGAGATAGATAAAGACCCTGTCCCGGTCAAACAGAATGAGCAGGAGTTTTTCCTTCTCAAGAATCTGATGGAAGCTGCAAATGCGCCCTAAGGTTGAGCGCAAAGCGCGCGATGACACTAGATGCGCACCCAATATCCATGCCAATTGGAAAGTAAAATGTGGAGGAAAGCCGGTCGTTCGTAATAGGCCTCGGTATATATCTGGGATCTAATTGCATGTTGTGCCTGTCATCGCTTGTCAAATCCATAAGGTAAACTTGAAGCCTCAGCTCGGGTACTTGGACCGCTTCTCGGCGACCAGTGAATAGGTACTCTGAACCTCAGAGACGTTAGACAGTGGAGATGACAAAATCACGCCTTGTTCATATGTACCTTGGCCCTGGTACCACGCGTGCAGTTTGCTCCGTGCGGCATCAACGCGATCGACGTATACGACACTACAGGATAAGTGGTCAATTTAAATATTAGAAAGACGGAAATACTCACGAGTCTCCCTGTCCAACGGACAGTGCGTTGATGTCACGAATGAACACGGTCAGCGCACTTCTCAGCAGGTTCTTCTCTTGGATTTCTACTTCATGCTGCATAGACTTCTCACATCGCTGTTGCTGCATGTCCAACACAACGCGAGTCATTGTCTTTACTATTTTGTCGATTGAAGAGCCAAGTTGTTCATACACCAGATCATCGAGCTGCTTGATTACGGTTTGCATTTCTTTGTCTCCTATTTTTTTAACATCAAGCAGAAACTGAGAATCGGGGACACTGGCCGCCAAGTTTTTCATATCCCTCTTTAGAGAGTCTTCGGAACCAACGGGTCCATGAAAGCGAGAGCCGATTCCCCGCGTGCCAGTATTGGACAATTTCTTGTCCTCCACTTTAGTAAGTATTTGCTGAGCGCGCCCGAAATTTCCCTCAAAGAGAACGCTTTGAATAAGATCGATACGCATTTCTGGATGAATTGGTCGAAGTTTCTCAAGGATATATCGAATAGTGATCAGGCGGAGCTTCCGAGAGACGAAATTCGAGTTGCTCTGTAGTACTTTGTCGAATCTGGCCTTCTGTATATGCGTTCGATACATGGCCCAAAAGTCATGGTAAAGTGACTCAAGATCGGAGAGCCGTACACAGGCTTGAAAAAAAACTGTGAGTTACTAAACAGCCACACGCAGACACCCTACCTGAAGCCTCCTGGTTGGTACTCAAGTCATCACTGGCTCGCGCATGCGGGGACAGGCGGTCACGTTCCAATGACCTACATTAAGCGAGCGCATTAGCAACACACTGTCCAGAGACCGTCGAAAACAGTCATACGGGAAGAGCATTATCACGTCCTCCACAACAGCGTCATGAAGAGCACGCCACAATGAATCCTCCCCTCTGGCAATTTTTTGGCGGGCCATATCTTCCCTCTTTGCTAGCTCTTGTTTATACCTGGTTCGGATTTCTTGATTCGCATTACGCCACTTATCGCAGGGCTTTGGGAAAATGTCCTCAATGACGATGTTGACTAAGGTTTTCACAGCATTCTCTTCAAGTTTTTCCGACAGAACGAAGGCATTTTTCATTCTGTAAAGAACGTGAGAATATAGATCCAGAAATATCGGGGCGTCGACGCTTACAGTAACTGCTTGAGGGACATCCGGCTGAAGGTGAGTTCGTTATAAACTTCAGAACGAGTTTGAGGCGGGACGTAAGACGCAGTCAAAAATCCTTGCGTAGTTTCCCCTAGTAAAAGGCGAGGAGTGAGGGCTGCGGGATCACCTTGATAGTCAGGTGGGGGGACATTGGGCAAAATATGGCGTGAATCCATCTTAGATAGATCAGACGCAGAATTGTAAAAGAATAATAGGAAGGCACCTGAAAACCAGGGTGTGAAACTGCATTCTCTTCTTGTTCGTTCGTTTCGGCGACCTCGAATGTAAATATTCTATCAAATTCGCCAGTGGCCATATCGACGGATTCAACATCGCTTTCCTCGTCATTCCATATTATAGATGTTGAGTGTTCAGGGGATAATAACCCAACGATTTGGTCGCATATTTTAGTAAGGGACCTGTTCGGCATCATGAAAGGTGAAGAGAAAATGATAAGTAAATACTACTGACCTCATGAATGTAACCCTGTTGCGGCAAACGGAGGAAGCCGCCGAATCGTCCCAAGTGGTATCTTCGGGCCAATATATCACATAGTAGCGTTCGTCTGCGAGGTCCTCCATGTTGGCCCTCACGATGTAGAGACCGGTTGAGAGGGTCGACCCAGAATCACCGATTTCAGTTGACACGAGCAATAAGCGAGCCCTAACAGCACAACTCGTTATAAATAATAACAAACGTGTAGGGGTACTTACATGTTGTCGTCGACGGCACCTATGGACCGTAGCAGTTTTACAACCTCATGCTTGGACCCGTACACGCCGAGGGGTTTGATCATAAGTCGATCTAGCATCTTGAAATCGACCTTGGTAATGGACGCGTATGCCCCGGGAGATATCGCATTGATGAAACGCTGGAGGGAGTCTTGGGCGATGACGACCTTATCAACTGAAATCCGGCTAGCTGAGTCCAACGTTTCGGAGTCGGAAGCCACTTACCGTGACCGTTGCTTCCGGATTCACTGACAACGTCAAGGAGACGATACATTCCATGCACTTTTTCAGCCAGGTCCACGGGAGTGGTCGGAGGTTCGTGATGCCGAGACTGTACTTCTTGCTGGTCAGTCTCTGCGTAGCTTCTGGGGAGTCGACTGTATTGCTCTAAAATAACAGGCGAACATTCAACCGTTGCATAAATAACTGTTATTACCAGACGCACCGAAACGCGGGGCTGTATCGTATCCATAGAAGGAGCAGGAACAATCAGCTGGTTATTATTTTTGAAGAATATACATATTTCATACAATTTCCAAGCTCCTTTGCATTCGTAGTAGTCTAGGTTAGGGCTCGCCCGTCTGCTCGTAGTAAGAGTTCAACAAACTGAACCGACGCAAGTAACCTGGAATCTCGGAAACCATTAACTTACCATCAGAAACTCTGTCCTCGGTGTTGTAATACCCTGGTATGAAGCTATGCAGAGCAAATAACTCGTCAAAATCCATGGTAGATGGGGGTTGAGGGTACTTACTACCAGTGGGGGGGGAACGGATTTATATGATACGAAAAAGAAGGGCTGCCAGTGTTCACACGTCATGCGCGCATGATGCACCTACCGTTCTCTTAATCACTTTTCTCGAAGTCGAGGCCTCACCAGATAATCATATCGCCTTGCTGCATAAGGTCGATCACGGACACGAGGCGCCTTCAAGTGTGGGGAACAGATTTATATGATACGGAAAGAAGAGCTGCAAGCCTGCCAGTGTTCACACGCCATGCGCCTTCTCTTCTCTTGATCACCTTTCTCGAAGTTAAGGCTTCGATAGATTATCGTGTCACATCGCCGCATGAGGTATGATTGATCACGGACACGAGTTGTCCAGCGCTTGTGTTACAGTACTGGAAAAAGATGACGAGAGTCACGAGACACAGACGCGCTTGCGGCATCAAACTCGGCCCGGCACGGGCCGTTCTGATACAGTACCAAGTACCAGTACCAGTGTACCAGTGTACTGTACAGTATGGAACGGCGGTATTTGTCTGCAAGAACAGCGGTACTCTGTTTACAATTGCAATATTGATGGTAATTGACATAAATGGAAGACTCGCAGCTTGCATCTCGACGCGAGATCAAAGGTCAGCTACTGTAGTCAGGACAAGCCAGCAATAATCGCTGCAGTATGCCCTTGGAATTGATCAAGTTAATTCTTTCTTACAGTAATGATGCCACAATAAGCGATAGATGATGCAACACAACAGGGGAAACTTGCTTCTGATTATGTGGCACTAGCCTACTTCTCGACCTCCATCTCATCTCCGCTTCCCTCAGTCCCATCACTGTCCTCATCACTGTCACTATCCTCGCCTTCGGCAACGTCGAGCGGGTCCAAGTTGATATCGTGGTCCGCGCCGACATACGAGTCGCAAATGACGTATAACTTGAGTAAGTGTGTACCTTTGGAAAGCGTAAACTCGAGTTTGACGCCCAGGCTCTTAGAAACGGTGACTCGTTTGATCGACAAGAGCTGTCGCGTGCTCTGTTCGCCAACTACAACCCACCAGTTGGCCATCTTCTTTCCAGGGAAGTAGGGAGCAACAACGGAGATGTCGCCCTCGTCGTCTTCATCCGCGTCACGGCTGAGCGAGACTTGTAATGTGATTGGTGTACTAGAAGTATACTCTCCCTTGACGAACTCGTGGGTGACATCGAGCGTGGGGTAAGAATTCACAAACGCAGCGACATCCCGCCTACAAGCTGTCAGTACGCCAGTGCGTGAGAAAGGATTCGATACCTACATTTGCCCGCTGTCCATCTGAAGAAGTTCGTTGCGCTGAGCGTCTTCCATCTCCATTATATCATACACAGAGCTGATTTTCGCATCGTTGCAACGCTTGATGACCTATGGAGAATCTCAGTGCTACGAACTTTAAGTTGCCATACCGATCTACTTACGTCAGGCTCGAAATGCGGAATCTGCCGTAATGGTGAGTCTCTGTCCCATACCGCTTGCATGCACATTTGGGAGAGGTCCATTGCGCCAAGTGCGCTCAGCCAAGCATTGGAAGACATGACGTCGACACAGGCGGAGAGAAGGTTCATCACTTTCTCTAGTACCAACGCCTGATCAGCCACGAGGTCTGGAGGTAGTTGGAGGCGAGAAAAGTGAGCCTGGAGGAGGAGGAAGGTCTTGAAGTGAGGAGCCTCAAAATTGACTTGGTCAAGTTTGACAGGCACACGATCGTATATACGGCGCAGCAGACTCTCTTCATGCCGACGGATCGGAATGGTCTCGAATTCTGCCGAAGACGAAACGACCTCAAGGAGGCCTTTGAGTTTTGTCCGTTCCTTCAATGAAAGTGTGTAGACCTCGACCGTCACGTCTAAACGTAGAGATCAGTATGGAAAGGGAATGCTAGAGAGGGAAGACTGACAAGAGATGTTATAGTATGCCGCTATCATACCAAGATTGAGGGGCGATACATCCATTTCGTCCTCTGAGAAAACAGGGTCAGAAGACGTGGTGACACTACGGTTGCCGGGGCTCACCGATTGAGATGCATTTTGAGTTCACCAGGTCGTTCAACGTGTTCTCGACAAGTTCAGATAGGTGGTCTGAGAGATGCTGGTGGCTAACGTTGTGTAGGTTGTAGTAATTGGGATTTTGTGTCATCCGGCGATAAAAGTACGTCCACGTTAAAATATCCTACACATACGCTGAGCGAGGAAAACATGGCAAAAGTGGAAGAATGTCACCATTGCGTCTTGCTTATTTTCGATTGTTTTTACTGCGATTTCAGCCAAGAAGTAGTCGTGCAGAAGATGTGTTGGCAGGTGTGACTCAATCGGGAGACCTTCTCCAAGGAACTTCTTGTAGAACTCCTTACGCGTTTGCTGGGACATCAACACGCAACGGCTACGCTCGTCCTCCAATGGACGACAAGCCCGTCCCATCATCTGCAAGACATCCATGACGGGGTAGTCAACATAGCGGTGTTCCTTGCCCTCGTATGACTGAACGCCCATTATTATGACAAGATAGCTGGACACGGGGAGACTCCAGGCAGCGTCCTGTTGTGTTGTTAGCACCAAAAATGCGAGACAAGGAAGGCGACAAACCTTTGATGAGATAAGAACTTGGATTGCCCCAGACTGGAACAGACGCTCAACGATGCGCTTATCCTGTTTGCTAAGCGCCTCGTGATAAAGACCGATACCATGCTTCAGAGTTTCCACTAAACTTCGGTCGCTAATGTGATCGAGATGTGGCTGGATGTCAGATAACTCCGCATTGAGGAACCGGTCGTCATCGTCGTCAGCGTTGCAGTGGACGAGAAGGTCTTCAGCGGTCAAGCGACATTGCTGGCGCCCGGGAACGAAAATAATGACCGGTTTCGCTTGTGAGTACTCCGCTATGGCGAGATATGCCGGCTTCGACATCGCAATCATGAGGGACGGGAAGTGAGGGATGCTGAAGCTCTGTATATGGATGTCCATGTCCAGGGGGCGAGCGCTAGAGTATGCCAGGTCAGGAACAGAAGGCAGAGACCTCTGGACGGAAAGCTGACCTTGGCGGGAAGTTGAAGATTGTATGTGACAAAGCACCAATCCACTCTCCCAAATCACGCGCGTTGGCCAGTGACACCCCGCACGCAACGATCCGTGTTTTCACCTCTGTTTGTGCAGAAACATACCGTGTTCGCGAGATGATTACCTCGTAAGTAGGCCCGACCTCGCCGCCAACTTGCTGCACTTCGTCGGCAATGAGCAGACCGATATTTTGAACGTTCTTCCGTTGCCGCCACCGTCTTGAGAGGACGTCCCACTGTAACATTGTTAGAAGGACCTGACGAGATGGCTGTACGTTCAACGTACCTGAGAAGGAGTGCAAACAATGACGTCACCCTTTTCGAGCAAACGGAGATCCGCACTCGTTTCTCCGGTGAGTGCCACAATTTCTTTGCCTCCCTGGAGTTGTCCGAATTTCGTCCTCCACTCCGCCACACGCTGATCGACCGTCTCTGGAAATGGCTCGATGCAGACTGCGCGAGGTTGTTCTGCCTTGCTCCAAAGGCGTAAAAGAGCAAACTCCGCACAAATCGTCTTCCCACTACCAGTTGGGGCACCGATGAAGACGTTCTCATCTGATGTGTAGAGTGCTTGGAAGACCTGTGTCTGGATCTTGTTAAACGTCCTGATACTTGAAGAGTAGATAGCCTCAAACTCCTTATTGTGGAGTGCCGACAGAGGGAGTGGTTGAAGCTCAAGGAGAGCCGTCGGTTGAGGGAACTTTTCGGGAAGAATGAGATGTTTGAAGGAGATTGGGAGACGAGTTTCGGCATGTAGCCAGCGGTCCGCGATGACGCTGATGTAGTAGTTGGGAGGAACGGGTTCAAACATGGGCACAGTGATGGTTACATTGTGTTCGTCCTCCGCATATCGTTGACGGAGAACGAAGGAATCACTGAACAGTATAATCTCACCATCGACATCCTCGACCATGATCACGAATGTTTCTGCCGTTCCGTGAATCTTCTCGTCCCAGCGGAAGTCTGGGACGATGGACAAGTCGATTCGCAGAAGCGAGCGAGTGATAGGTTGAACTTGAGCCTGTAATCTAGAGCGGGATGAGCACGGCTCTGAGGCAAAAGGATCTGCTACTTACTGGAGCTTCGGGAAGTTGTGGACCAAGCGGTGGACGAGGCGTCCCGCATTCGGAATACCCAACAATTCGCCAATTTCGGGTGGTGTCTTGGCAATGTTAGCGCAGCTGAATTATCTAGCAAGGGAGACAGACATACCAGATCGAAGTATCGGTACCAGGGCTGAAATGGTGGTGTAAGTGTAAGCGGTATATTCCAATAGGAGGTTGACCAAAACTTACGAATTGTTTGCCCTCGGCCTTCCGGATGATCTCTGGTGGCACACCCTTGAATTGCCGTAAAGGCGTCATCGAGCTCCACCTGGAAATATGATACATGTGACGGAATTAACCACATAAAGGATAGGATACGGACATTCGCTTCTCAACCATCTTGCACATATCAAGAGCTGCCCGCGTGGGAACAGCCCATCCACGCTTTAGACAGATCTCATATATCGCTCGAAGGATACTGAACATGGGTGTCAGAATGTAAGATAAGCGAAAACAAAACAATGTAAAACGCACCGTCCCGCCGATTGCTGGACGAAGACCATGTCCGCAACAAGAGCAAAGCCTGGTAATAAGGACAGTAAGAATTAATAAGACATTGCGGGTACGTTAGATTACCTTCGAGTTTGAGTTGCGAGATATAAGCTTGCAGAAGGACGTTGATCTTCGCCGCTGGCTCCTCGACACTCTCCTTGACCGGAATGGGCACACGTTCGAGCAATTTTCCAAGCTCAAGCTTCTCCTATTATATTGATTTTGTTATTAGTATCAATCGTACCATCCCGAAAAATGAACCACAAACCTCTTGGCGCACGGGAATAAGTTTGAACTCGTTCGAGAGCGCAAACACGCGAAACAACTCGAGCTGCGACATGCTCGACCGCAGGTGTTGGTTGTATACGGACATCGAGTTGTACGTAACATAGTAGTGGGACGCGATCCGACCTAATTCGGTACTGTGGAAGCGGCCAGACGCACGTTCGTACTTCACGAGGTTGCACTTCTCAAGCAGCGCAGCCGCAGAATGGACGATATCGGCGCGTTTTTGGATGAGACTGGGGTCATCTTCCTGGTAGTCTGCGCTGACGTAGTACAGCGCTGGCGACTTTAGCATGCGAACATAACTATGAAGGTGATATGTCAGAACCTCTACAACGGGATAGGAATAAATAGCGCACTAATAGGTATATCCGAGCCATTGCACCGCCTCGTCCCGATTGCGGATCGTACCCAAGACAATCTCTGCATTGAGGTTGTCCGCGAGCTTGGACACAAACTGTGATTCGATCGGAAGCTGCTGGTTCAACAGGCTCAGATAATATTGCAGTTCCGCATGGTTCGTGATGATCACGCCCTCGCCATACGTATCGAACTGCGGCCGCCCAGCACGACCGAGCATCTGTAGCACGTCCTGACTCGACAACTCGACCCATCGACCCTTCTCGGGATTGTAAATCTGCGTCCCCTTGATGATAACCGCATGTGCTGGCAAGTTCACGCCCCACGCGAGCGTCGCAGTACACACTAGTACTTGAATCGATCCGTCAGCAAAGAGTTCCTCAACGAGCCCACGGTCTTCGCGACTCATCCCTGCATGATGTATCGCAAAACCGAAGGGAAGGAGGTCCCTTAAGTTACCATCCTTGACGTTGTTCGCTTCTTCGGTTAGAATTTCTCGTACAGCCGAGTCGGGTTTGACAAACTGGGTAATCGTCTCCTTCTCGATGGCCATATCACGGATGAACTTGGCCGTTTTTGCAGTCTCCTTGCGCGAGTGGACGAAGACGAGCGTCTGGTTCTTGCCAGCCTGGTCGAGCACTTTCTCGTAGCAGACTTCATTCATGACCTGATACCGCTTGATAGCCTTCTTCTCCGTAACACCAATAAATTGCTGCTGGAGAGCGCAAGGACGGTAGGATGCATCGAAGTAGAAAAGTCCCTTGGATTGGTCCACGCGGAGGAAAGTGGCGACGTCCTGGTAGTTTGGTAACGTAGCCGAAAGCCCAATAAGACGAACGTAATCTGAAGTTTGCTCCATACGCCGAATTGTCCGCGCGACAACGCTCTCGAGGACGGGGCCACGCTCGTCATGAAGAAGATGGATCTCATCAATGATGAGTAGACGAACAAGGTTCGTATAAGATGTGTCGGAATTCTTGCGCGTGATGACATCCCACTTCTCCGGTGTAGTTACGATAATTTGTGTCTCGGCAATTTGCTGCTTTGTCATTTGCGAATCGCCAGTAAGTTCCCCAACCTTGATACCAAATGGGCCCAGGCGCGAGTTAAAGTTCCCGACCATCTCCTGTACGAGAGCTTTCATGGGAGCGACATAGACAATCTTAAAAGCATCGAGATTGATGGAACCGGTAGATTCGTCACGCCACTTGCCAATCTCGTTGAGAATAGTAAGCATAGCCACGTTCGTCTATAAGAGAGTAAATATCCAACCGCAGAGAACGCGAGACAAAACATGCCTTGCCAGCTCCTGTTGGAGCACAGAGCAGTATGGGTTCATCGGTACCAAATGCTATGGGATAGAGCTTGCTCTGCACGCGGTTAAGGGTTTTGAGTCCGGGGAAACCCTGCCGCGCCCATTCTGGCAAGTCGGTAATTGGCACGAGTTCACCCGTCGCGACAGGCTTCGATTTGGGGGCTGGTACGTGAATTTCCTCGTAGCCCTTCTTCGCGCGCTTAAACGATCCCTGCGGTAGCTTGGTCGTCTTGTTGGACATCAAGTGTCCACCCTGGCTAAAAACCATGCTCTCCAAGTCTACCGTCTTCTTGGGCTGTACGACAGAGCCAGGGGCAAGGGTTGCAGTCTTGGGCACCTGCGTACTTTTGGCTTGCTCATCGACGTCCATGGCATCGTCCGCGTGGGCCTTGGCCTGCCGATCCCCAGCAAGGTCGCGCAGAATCCAGCCCAGACCTTTCTCGCGCATAGCAACCTCGACGTCGACACGTTCGTTGGCGTCGCTACGTGCGAGCTTGGTACACCACACGACAACGTCACGATTCTTCAAGAACTTGGTAATCACGTCGAAGGACTGATAGTCAAAAAGCTCCATGAGTTGGTTTTCGCAGTCGCGGAGGTTTGACTCGGAACCAAGAACGGAGAGGACGGCGAGGGTTTTGTCGGAGGCGGTTTGGGGATCGGAGTAGACCTCGCTAACCAGGCGCTGCACCCAAAAGGCATCGACGGAATGAGGGGAAACGATATCCTTGTCTACTTTGGCCTTTCCACCAGCCTTAGATGAAGACGCACCGCCAATGACTAAGGCATCTTCCCCTTCCTCCGCGCCTTCAGCCACAGCAGCCTCATCCTTGTCGCCCTCGCCATCCTCCTCCTCGTCTGACTCGTCTCTGATCTCAAAACCCTCCTCTTCATCGCTTTCTTGCTCTTCTTCGTCAAACACCACAGCCACACCGACCTCATCGTCAATTTCTGCGTCCTTGCGTTCCATGTCGGGGTCAGCCATGGTCTCATCCTCCGCACCATAGTCGGTGATCTTTTTCGAGAGATTGATGAGCCGGGAGAAGGTTTCGCCAGTGACAGGGCCAAGGACATCTTCAACTTCCTTCTTCTTGTCAAAATCCTTCATGTTCTCGTTTTTCAGTGTCTCGAGCACGGTGTCGGCAGCACTGCGCACGACATCCTGAGCTTGGTCTCCGAGGGCAAGATGGACGGTGGAAAGGATAAGCTCGTAAACCTCGCGTGTTTCCGCGGTACGTGGACGGTATGTGAGACCTTCGACGTCCTGGGTGGCCTCGAGGATATCGGCATAGCCAAACCCAGCAGCCTCTTGCTTCCGCTTGGCGGTGCGTTCAGAGGGGTCCTGCTTGTCTGCTGCCTTTTTTTTCTTCTTGTCAAGATCTTTGGGGGCTGCACGTTGAACGCGTGAGCCCATCTCCCGGGGGTCGATACGCCCAGAAAGGGTGGTTGGCGCGCCATCGGGCTCCTTGTCTCGCCGAGGTAAAGCGGAACGGTCCGCGGTCAAAACGAGAGAGGAGATAGCTCCATAGTTATAACCTGATAAATCAGGTTTTCCGGGGGGGCGACCCGACATTATGAAAGTGGTAGTTGGGGTCTTGTCGTCGTTGCCGACGTTTACGGTGAGGAAGGGTGAAACGCGACGCGAGTCGCGAGTTTTGTCGGACTTCTAAAACTCTCTGCTAACGGCAACTTTTTCCATATTTGCTCTTCAGTGGCTGCAACCACGGACTCATTTTTGTTGGTGGTGTGGTGATACAAGATAACATTTGGATTCATCAGTGAACATGAACATAGTCGTACGTATTACAAGGCAGACAGCGGAGATATAGACGAAAATACAACATAGTCCCAACTCTTTTCGTGGCTGTGGCCATACGGCAGATTTAGTATGATGAAAATAGGAAACCACGCGGCTTTCTCAACGATTCGGCGAGTCCTAAGAACGTCTCTGCCAGGCGCACCTAATAGAAGTCAGAACCAATCCTATAGCATGGGAAAGCAAACATTGCCCTCTCACCGTGTCCAGAGCCTCTGTATAAGAGGAGGGAACGCTAGCGGTAGCAGGGAGCAACGGATCTTGTGGCGCATTGTTCTGCTGTACATCCAAGGCAATCTGCGCCATCCTACGCAGCGATGATGAAGCAGCATCATGCCCAAAAGAGACTGCGTGAAATGAAAGGGGCCTCCTGGAGTTTATACTGTAATCAATCACAGGAAGATATAGAAGATCTACCACGAACCCCTGGCGTACCGCCCCGCGGCAAATATCGAAGATAGGCTCATCCCCGATGTCGTCCTCACCGTCGGACAAGAAAATCACGACAGGCGTTCTACAAAGCATCGTGTAAATGTTTACGGACTCTTTTGTCCAGAAAGTTTTGGTACCTTTCGGGACTCCAGTGTGAGTTCATGATATCCTGTGTTCTCTGGAGGGCGCGGGTGAAGTCTGTCCCGCCGTCGGCTTCGTATTGCAAGGCGGAAGTCAACAGCTCGTCGGGAGAACTTGTAAAGTCGTTTTCTATAGAAGTCGACGGTTCATGATTGAAGAAGATCAAGCTATATGAATCCCTCCTCGCTCCGCCCAACTGGGCGTTGCGATCTATGGCAGCCTGGCGGGCCAGCCAGAAACTGTACAGAGCAGAAAAGACGGACCCAAGCCTGTCGTTTGCCGTGGGTGTAATGCGGTCAATCCCAGCCGAGTTGGCAAGTGGTTGTCGGTCTTGCTGGCACATTGATCCAGACCTGGACGTTGAGGCGTTTGTGAAGACAAAGTAGGAAATGCAAGGCAACGGACCTATCGATAACGAAGATCCTGTGTGAAACGACTCGGTTAATGGTACAATTAGTAATAATGAAATAAACTACCCACACATGGAAGGCCTGCTGCATTACTATGGGATTTTTACAACCGAAGTGGTGGCCGTCATTAGACACATATCCGAGACCAGCCGGCGCGTTTGCGGCATCGACTGGCGCGTGAAATAGTGCCAGAGTGCAGCGAGACGGCTGAGCATTGGCTCCGCCCACCTCCACAGTGTGTTCGGGGCCTTGAAGAATCACGTCTCAACGATAGCCACAAAGTCTAGAAGGAGTGCAAGGATATCGTTACCTGGGCACATAGCATCGCTATCGTAGCACGTAAGACAAAGAATAACGAAACGCAACCCGAGATTACGTACCACTTTGCAAAATTCGCTTGGTCTTCACGAGGATATGGGTCTGCAAATATAGATTCGTTGAATGCAGGCAATACAGAGTTGTCGTCCCCATCACCTTTGAAACCTGGTTATTGCATGAGCAAGATCGAGTAGCGCATTTACATAACGAGCTTACCCATTCGGCGCCAGTGAAGACCATGTGTGATCCAATCTTTCGGCTCGTCCGGATTTGGGACCATTCTCTCGTTGATATGTTGTGTCTCTGGATTATCGCAGGGGTCACCACGACAGTAGTCAATATGGACATGTCTCCCCATAGATGTGCACACTAAATTGCAAAGCATAGGGGCACCGTCGTCATTTGATGAGAATTTGCGTCCTTCCAACTCAAGGCTGGTCCCATCCGGTCCGTCGATGGCCCACCTTGTGCGCGACATGGACCCATGGCGCGTCTCATGCTCCTGCTGAGGATGCCCTAAACTAAACTCAGACACCAGTTAAAGGGCCGGGAGCTATGATCAAACCTAAAGGCAGCGTGCACAGATAACCGCATGTCTCACACCTAGAGCTGATAAGCGCTCGAAGAACTCGGAGTCTTACTAGCTTACCGGCTCTCGCAGAAGTGGAAGGGTTGCTTTTCGTTGCTATGAATGTGAGGACCCGGGTGCTCAACCTCTCCGGGCTCGATTATCTTGACGCAGCGGATACGCTTCGCAGCTGAAGCAACGCACTCTAAGAAACGTAATACAGAACCGCGGGAAACATACCTTGTGTATACTGGACGTATGATAAGGATATTAGTCCATGACCTCGACAAAGAGACACATACCTTTGTGTATTGGAAAGTTTCATGCCTGCCAGTAAATGTCGCTTCGATCGATTGGGGGGTCGTATCTATTTGACATATGCCCGGGGCAGAACACAAAGCACTACAAGAGTGTTCTTGTCTAAAACGCTAAAATTAATAACGTCTCTGAGATGGGAATCGCAGACACACCCGCAAAGGTGACTTTGGTCAGGGACCAAGCCGTGTAAGTGGTCCCCGCTGCATAATCGCTTGCATAATTGACAAGAAACCGGACAAAGTCTATGTTCACAGGCATGTACCAAGTGTTCTTCGTTTCTAAGCGGAGTTATGACAGAGTTGTCTGTGGGAGGTCTGATGTGGCTCACATCGGAACGCGACATGTCCCAGAACACGTAAACGATTTCCCGTTCGGTAACTTCAACCCAATCAAATCGCATGGCTAAGACTGCACTTTAGTTTATGCCCACAATACAGTATTAAACAGTCAACACACTTGACCACACATATGGACCGGAGCGGAACAAACGTGCTCGCCTTCGTGTGCGATTGCCTAACGAAGATGAAAGCGTGAGGCCGCGTACATAAGGCTAGGTCAACGCATTACCTTGACGCACTCATTCACACATCCTTGCTTTCCGGAGAACGCACAGGGCTCTCCGCACAGATGAGAGTCCACACGGCATCTGGTGCAGCAGGGAAGTGTGAGTAACATGTGCCATCGTAGAGATTAATAGTCTTACACGTGATTTCCGGAATGACCCGCGCTGAAGAAGTTCACAGCAAGTTAGAAAAAGGAGGATGAGAGACTTAATAATACCTACGTTTGACCACAAGGTTTGGCAGCCAGAAAGTCCCTTTCGCAGAAGGTACAGTCGTGGATACATTCATGACTTGTCAGGCAGTCGTGGCCACCTACGTGCAGACGGCTCTGTATGCAGAAAAGGTTGCAAGTACCACACTGTGACCCGCATATTTGGACGCCGGCACGTAGATCTATGACAGCGCTGTCAAATGTTCGGCGCAGCTCTTCAATGCTAGCATTCCCGGATTGGAATCGTTGAACATTCGACTTCAGCCACTTATCGACATGGGCCGCACGCAGATCAACGAGGTGGGTCAAATACTGTGCAAGATCCGAAGTCCATTCAGAGTCGTCGACGTGTTGCCTAGAAGATATCTGGTCCCAGGACTCTCGGAGAGTCCCGAGACAAGATTCGCGGTCCGCAACTGGAGCATCCGGTCCTGCAGGTAAAAATTGGGCCTCTGTATCCTCCGCTTCGATCAGTAGGTCCGTATCGAAGTTCTGTGGTTCTCAGTTTGGTGCATGATAACCTCGATTATGACCATACCTTCAGCGGCTCGCGATCTGGGAAGACCTCTGAGAATCCCGTTTCCAAAGCATTAGACAGGATCGCAAGTAGAGAGTTCGCACGATGCGCGGCCATAGTTTCTACAACCTGAATTCAAGACGAGAACAAATGTCAGAACGAGGAAACTCACGTGACATAGCTCCCCAATCGTTTGCCTGTTGGGAAGACACCGGCGATCAGTAACCCACCCAGATGGAAAGCTGTTGAACAAACCTTCAACTTGGCCATCAGCGTCTTCAGAGTGTGCAGGAATTCGCCAGCTGTGTAATGCGACGTCGACTGTTGGTCGAGCTTCCTCTTGAGTGCAGAAAAAAGCTTGTAGAACTCTTTCGATTCGATCACGGGCCACGGGATAATCTGCAGTTTTCCTGCGTGAAGACGAGTGATGAAGTTAGCATCTTGTTCGTCCTGGACTATCTTCTGGAATTTGAGCGAGAATCTAGATATCGTTGATGTTAACACAGGTAGATCTGGAAGACTCGAAACAAACTTACTCCCTCGTCACTTCCGCTTTGTCTGAGTCGATGACGTCCTGAAAGCAGGCGTGAGCTGTTGTACTGTCCTACGCGTCACTCGCCCACCTTGATGATGACCACGAGTGTGGACTGGAAGAGTGATGGGTTAGATGTCGGATCCAACACAGACGAGCTTGACTGGAAGGACTGGAACAGGCCCGTAATATCTCTGCTCAGGGCAAAGTTATTACGAAACAGAACCTCCACGAAACATTATTTAGGTGCCGAAAATCACAGAAGTGGCGCGGTTTTCTCACAAGATTAGAAATCGCAGTATTGAAGAGAACAAGAAGCGTGTCCTCCTGAGCAGAGCGCTCGAGACTGTGTACACCTGTTGTTTGTCCATCCTCAGATACCGAGCGCTTTGCGATGCGGGGGGTTGAACTCACCCTCGAAATCCAGGGCCACGATCAGCGCGTCGTCAGTGGGAGAAACCGACATCCACACGCCCTCTGATGTTCGGTTATCTTCTCAATTTCGAATGATGGCAACTCGGAAAACTGACCAGTAGTTCGCATCGCACTGCCCGCAAAAGATGTGTCCACAAGATGATTGAGAGTAAAGCTTTTCCCAACTGATTGCTCTCCCATAGACGAGACAACCTTCACAGGCTGAAATTGGCGAAGATAAAACAGTAAGGGTCGTTTTGGGCAACCTGGCAGAGAAATCTCACCTTTGACGCCCAATAAGACTGGAAAATCGACTCATACCATCCGAGTGACAAACTGTCAACAATTTTGTTGACTTCAGCTCCCAGCAACGACTTCTCTAGTTGCGCCGAGACAACGCCGTCCTTCAGTGGAACAAATCTGTTTTCATTGGTAATCGCAATGTGGATGGGGATGAGGCATAGCAAGTCCGCCAACCATTCTCCGGCTCGGAAACTGGAGACAGGCCAATCTGGACTAGAAAGGAACTGTTGTTCGAAAGAAGGGAAGGTGCATTCGGAAACGGATATACCCCGGAGTTCGTCACCAGTTGGTTTTCGTGATGCCCTTTCGAAGGTGTGAATCAGATCGGAAAAGTGAGATGAAAAGGGGAGCCCGTCGCCGTCAGTGACGAAAACTAGTGTCTTCTGCTGCCTCTCGCTGGAAGATGTTATCGTATGACGTTTCACCGCTGGCACAACAGGGAAACGTGTCCAGACGTCGGCGTGGCAGTCAATTAGACAATTGTGAATAGTGTGCTTCCCATGGCCAGATGATGCCTTGGACCGCCGTTCTTGGAAAGTGAACTCAGTGGCTTTACGTGTGATCCCGAGGATAACAGATCGACAGGACCGTGACTTTAGGTCAAGGCCGATAAGGTGGACGTTGTTCCGATCGATAAAGGACGTGAGAAGCGCCGCATTGAGATCGACAGGGAAATCAGGGAGCGTGACAGAAATCCCATTGGTTGACGCAAATGTAGACCAGTGATACGCCGTTACTGTAGACAATCCGTCCTCTTCTTGGACTGCGAGCACACATGACCCATCCGGAGATGAGTAAATAGCACGCGGTATGTGCGACAGTTGTAGAGATGCGGGTCTAGAAAACGACATCAGAAAGGTACACGTGAAGACAAGAAGGATATACTTGGGCTGCAGTGTAATCAGAGAGAAAATCCTGGCCTGAGCGCTCGAGTCCACAAATAGGATCTCTTCACTTCCGTGAACGAAACATGCATGGACAATGGATACTCCGGTATTATAGAATGGAAGGAGGTCAATTGCGGTCCCCAGTCCCCGCAAGGACTTTAGCTCTTCATCGAATACGAAGATATGGAGTTGCATCTGGGAACCACGGTTACTATTGGAGAAATAATCCGGAAAAGCAAGGACATACTCTGGCGGATGCGTACACGGCCAGCATACGCTTCGATTCATCAAAGGCAAAGAGGCACGTTTGACCGATTTTATCCTGGTGGAAAAATTTCGCATGCGATTTATTCTTGATGGCGGTGTCTATACGGTTCAGCTTGTCGAGAAAGATGATGACGTTCCCCTGAGAATCGACAAGGCCCACAAGAATCCGATCCCCTTCCAAAAGGTGGACGTATCTGATTAACGACAATAAGCACCTGAATATACAGATTTATTACACACTCACTTCACGATGGTATCAGAGGAAACGCGAAATGACTGAGAAAGTCGCTCATTTAGGATGGGTGTCGGGACGAAAGATGGATCGAGCTGGAGATTGTGTTTTTGCTCGGTTCGCAGGCGCAAAGTGTGGATGTGATATTCGATCTCTTGATTTTGCTGGGATTCTTGACGGCCCCTGATAGAGTAAGATACTGTCCAGCTGATGAGGTATGCACTCGGTTGAACAGGGCGGACTAACAGACCTGGAGTATAATAGTTCTCCTTCTTCGCTGCGAAGTTGTCGATATGGAGGCTCTTAGGACTGCGCTGTGTTATGACAGGCCATTACCCGAGACTGTGGTGGACGTACGATCGAGAGCGTTCTCGGGACAAATCCTCAACCTGATAAACTAGTTCAGACCGGAGGATTTCAAGTTCCTTATCTTGTTCGCTGTTGATTTCTCGTTCTATTTGTTTGTCGCACTCTGCCTTCTGAATCGAGGAAATCTGCTGGCCAATTCCATCTACAAGCGACTCGATCAACTTCCCAAGATAAACATAAGCGGTTTCCTCGGTCTCAGCAGCAGCATCATGTAAGTATTCATTGGCGGGAGCTGTGCTGAGCTGTTGGAGGAAGCGCGAGTCGGATACCGATGAGGCGAAATTATTGGCCTCTCTCCACATCGCCTCCTCTCTCGATGTCTTGGAACTTTTGCTTGCCCATATAGTGCTTTTGACAAGCCCCTTGGCGGCGTCCTTCGCGGCATTAAAGTAGCCGCCACTGGTACTGTCTTTGTCCTCCTTCTTAGCAACTTTGAGAAGTCCCAAGACGGCTTGCTTATCCCGGCGTTTAAGTACAGCGTCTGCTAAGGCCCGGATCTGGCTCCTATTCAGACCATCGGTGTTCTCAAGGAGATGATAGAGGATAAGGATGCGCTCCTTTTTAATTTGGAATTCTGTGCCCTTTATCCCCTTTTCGAGATTGGCGGCGCGTATGTTACCCCGAAAGGTTTGCTCCGTTTTCGGATAAATACGAAAGAGATCGTGGAGTGGGTCTAGATGCTGCATCAACATGGAGGTACATGGAGAATATATATGTTTTACGTGTCGCATCATCGGGGTCTACCTTGGGCTTGGCAGTCTCAAAGGAGCTCGACTTGGGCAGAACGGTATCGCGCCGAACGGACCTGTGTCAGTTGAGATGAGTTCACTTATGGAGCCGCCTGAGTAGACAGTGCTCACGGGAATGCCTTTAGCACCTCGAAGATCACACCCTCCTGTAGTTTGAGCTTTATATCTTCAAAATTTCGCTCGAGCATTGTATGCATCTCCTTTTGTCGTTCAGTACGGGTACCCTGGAAGCGTTGCATTATCCCCTTCCTGTGTCGTTCCCACGTTGCAAACTCTTTCGGATACCGGTCACCGGGGCCTAATTTCATCAAAGTCTCTAAGGATTTATCATCGATCTTCTCGGAGAGACATAGCGTAACATCATCTCCACTGAAAACGCGATTCCGTCAAGGTGGTGCTTAGAAGCCCAAGATGTGCTTACAGAAGAAGGCGCATCTGCGAGGCACTCAGATCGCGGTGTAAAAAGTTGTCGACCAACGTCTCCGCTTTTTTGAACTTGGCCGTCATGAAGCCTTGCATAGTTTCTCCACATAGAAGCCTCGGAGATAGGTCCGGATGGTCGACGTGAATCTTGGGCAGAGGTCGTTGATGGACAAGAAGAGGGGAGTCCATCTTCCGACAAGAGAAAACTTATAGTCAATATGGAGGAAGACAGTATGAAAAATGAACCTTGAATCCAGGTTTGGCGACGACGTTCTCCTCTTGATCGTTTGTTTTTGCAACAACGAAGTCGTAAAGCCGGCCCGAGTCATCGTTATCTGAATCAGTCGATGCGTCGTCGCCATCTTCGTCACCCCACACAATTGCTTGTGAATGTTCTGACGAGAGTAGGCAAACGATCTGATCGCATAGTTTAGTGAGGTACCTACGTGGGTCCTGTCAATTTGAGACGAGCGAGAGAGAATAGTCACGCATACCGCATAAACGTAACTCGATTGCGCTGGACGGTAGAGATTGCCTGGTCGTCCCACGTTGTATCTTCAGGCCAATACAAGACATAGGCTTGTTCTTCGGCGGGCGAAACGAATGAGCGCACAACATATAGCCCTGATCTCAGGATAGGCTCGGCACCCGTAGCATTGAAGGCGTTCTGTGGCTTAAGCAAAATTCCCGCCCTTTTCTCAAACAAATTAGCTTAATTAGATATTAGAAAGCTACACGTACGTTTTGTCATCCACGGCATGTATCTCGCGGAGGAACTTCACAATTTCCTCTTTCGACCCATATACCCCCAGTGGTTTAAGTGAGCATTTATCCAGCTTCTTGAAATTGACCTTTGTGATGGACGCATAAGCGCCTGGAGAGAGCGTGTTGATGAAGGCCTGAAGAGACTGTTGTGCAATGACAATCTTATCAACTATTAATTCCATGAGTACGTGAAAACTGATAACCTAGGAAAAAACGATTACCGAGGCCGCTACTCCCTAATTCCGTGATCAGATCGAGAAGGGGATACATCCCTTTGACGGGACAGGAGTAATCATCGGGAGGTGGTGGTGGTTTCGGGACTTGCGCTCGACTGCGCTCTTTGGCTGAGGAGGATGGAGGAGTAGAACGCGCAACTAGCATCATAGGTATATATGAATCTCATTAGAGAGGCTCGCAGCAACTCTCCTCACCATTCGTTGTATCTCGGGGTGTAGAGGGCCTGGTGGACTGTCCTAAAACATTCGTTGATGCGGGGGAAGGATCTGTGTCAGGGGACCGTTGCAGAAATGAGCAATCAGGAGACCAGATAATCATAAACTGACTCGCCCTTCGAGAAGAAAGCCTCATCTTCTGCAGTAGGTGTCCCAGGAAATGACATAAATTGCTCGCGAGTCTGCGCCGCCATCAACAGATGCCCCTGACATACTCCTATACTAGGATGGATGGTAAGACTAAGACTCAAATCCAAACCGGGTGAAGATGTTACAATTGCGGAAGTATCACGAGAGATGATGGGCAATGGATCTATACCGAGTTGGTCAGGCACAGCATTTAGGTGATAATCTAGAAGGCATTAGAAGGAACGCTCACCACTGTCAGTTGAATGTGTTGTCGACATGAAGTTGTTGTCAAGAATGAGATGAGAAATGACCCCTATGAAAAGACGTCCTAGGGATTAGTGGGGGAAAGAAAGGGTGTTTATATGTGGGGTGATCACGCCGCCCTCTTTCACATCTACTGCGCGTCAGGCGCTAGTGTGGCACCTTTCATAGTTCCAGTGTTTCCAGATAAGTATATTCCATGATCAGTCCCCCCGTTCCGATCGCGGTGATAAAGTCGAAGAAGTTCTGTTTCCTTCGCTGTTCCCCACGTTGGTTGATGCTTCTGTGCAAAGTAGCGCTATCAGATGCATACAGGGATATCTGATCCGGGTGGGCGTATCTCTGGGGCTGTCAACGAGGCAATCGAGCTTGCCGTGCCGCCCTCGTGCCCGCAGCAAAATGTTATTTGAAATATTTTCCCATGATTATCTAATTTCGTCAGACCGCGACTCGAACGACCTCACTTCTCCCCATGACCCTTCATATCGAACTGTATATTGCCGTAATAACGGGAAATGAAGCGTACGCCATCGCATTTCGCGCCCTGAACGTCAGGATACAAGGTAGCAAAGACATGAGGCACCGACAAAACATGATCGCCCTAACCTGTCGGACGTAGTATGTTACTATCCGAGAATATATGCGGGTAGCGGGAGATGAAAGCATCAACCCTACCCGTCGTTCGAATTGTTCGGAGTGCGAGAAGCGGACTCATGATGTCATCCCACTTTTCAAAGTCGAGCTCGGACCTCAAATCCTTTCGGCTTAGGAACAACTGCGGTATGTCAAACCCATGAACTTGAAGCGTCTTATTATCGTCTCATTAGATCTCAATATTCTAGCCGGCGATATTCCCTTCAATGTCCTACATACCCGAGCCGTTTGCTATGATATATTGTGCATCAGCTTAACAAGTCACCGCGCGGCACAAAGTTGGATGGGAGAAGATACACGAGAAACCATCGATCATCAATCAACATTCGAAATCTTAATTTAGTGCTAAGGGGTTTGGGCAGATACCGTAAGCTCACACAGTGCACCTTCTGTAATGTTCACTCTTTCCTCCTGCGATGTCCGTAGGGACAGCAGATCTGACGATCAATTCGCTACACTTGTAGCAAAAATGCCTGAAGACGAGCTCTCTGCGTCAGATATCTCTACGCTTCGGAGGCAAGTTTCAAATATTACGCACGAGTTGCATCCGAGAGAGATACACTGTGACATGGGAAATATAAAGGTTCAGCTCAATCCTTGCGTCTCATCACGTCCGACTCACAGATAGAAAGTTGCACCCGGAAATCTTTTCGCATGGCGTGTTGCACGCTGGAATAGACGTCATCTCTTACGCCTGACGATGACCAGAAAAATGTACGTAAACTTACTTGGGCAGAACTTCCAGCCTTGCTCTTGGACGAGATGCTTCAATTCCGAAGAGCCGTCACATGAATGCTCCGGCCCGTTAGGAATGATTTGCTGCTGGCATCCCTTGCACCAGACATAGGTACAACCATCAAGAGGACATTGCAAGTTCCGCGCCTCGTTGAACCCCTCTCTGTCAAAGTAGCTAGATCGGTTGCACCTGTCAGGCACCCATGAGATCTAGACGCAGTCACGGAAATTCCATCAAGAACTGTGCTTACTCACCCGCGGCACTGCAAGAGAATGAGAAACTCTGTCATTTCCATCTCGATCCACGTTTCGTATTGCTCCTGCGTGGTGCCAATGTCGAGCACCAGATTCCGCGTAACCTCTACGACAACACACGCAGCCGCATTAGCCTGCCAGTTTAGGATCACCCAGAATAACGGATAATCGACACGTAACTCCCAATTGATTCCGGGCGGTTCTTGTCTCGCTCTGCCGTACACGTTGGACACAACACGGGGAAACGGCGTGAATCTATCTGTGACACGATGAACCCTCGAACGCATTCCCTACAAAACGGGTGTCCGCAAGGCTCGATGCGCGCAATTGAGTCTTCTGGAAGGGTGTCCATGCATACTCCGCAGTCAAACGCGCGCTGTTGCCCCGCAGCAGCGAGAAGTTCCGCATGCTCCGCAGCCAACAGGCGATCTTCTTCGTCGAACTGGCGCTGCAACATGGCAGCCAACTGCCTCGAAGAAAGGGAATCGGTTGGGCTCTCCATTTCATCACTCGGTGAGGGCCAGGTCGGTCTGCGCTAATGATGATCATAAAGAATCAGTCGAATGATCCCGATTTGCATGAGAACAAGAAAGGAAGATCACCGAAGTCGCCCCAGAAGACCACGACTTTGGGTCGAATGGTTGACGGAAGGCCCAGAGCGGTTGTTGGGCTACTGTAGGACTGGTGTCCAGAGAGGCCGAAACGTCGAAGTCGAATCTCATGTCGGGCTGGAATCGTCTCGAGGCCATTATCAAAGTAAGTGTTTCAAGGAGGAAGGAAGCAGCAATGAGTTGGTGTAGTAGTGGGATTGCAAGGGTTTATAAGTGCACGGTGAGACGTGCAAGACACCAGCAGGTCAACATGCCTGGGCGCCTCACTTGTCACCACGACGCCACCCCTAATATGCCAGTGCATGACAATAGTATAGGGCCTGGGGTGGTCCGCCGCTCTATCACGAAGTCACATAAAGCGGGGCTTGTCGTTTCACCTACCAATGATCACAAAGCTTCACAGAAGTCCGCCTTACAGTAGTGTAGCCTGAGCCTAGTTCTTGCCCTGCCTTGTGCCCTGCGAGATATACTACATGATCTCCGGCGGCAACCCCCCATCGCCCGCCGCCACCGCACGTAGCCAATAATTCTTGTACCGAAACATGTCACCGGGGATATTTCGTCTGCGCACAGTCCGCTTCGCACCGGTCATGCCAGTCCGCCTCACGATCTGTCTTCCCACTTTCCGCTCCTCATTAGCGCCCTCATACGCGGCCCGCACGGCGCGCTCTTCCCGAGTTCCCGAGAACCTGCCCGAAAAGGATAAACTCTACGCCGTGCTCCCTCCCGCCAGCGGCAACTCGAACACATCCCCTAAAGATGCACACAGCATGCTCGAGTAAGAGTACATCGCCTGTTCCCCCGCCTGGCGGTGCGAGCCTCGGCTACGCATTTACCTCTAGTTCAAGTTCGTGATCGATCGTCGCAGCGGCACTGAGCGCCCGTACCCTGAAGACTGCCTGAAGCCATGAGCGATTTCGCGTGAAATGATGATGACTGCGGATAAGGGTGGATACCAAAAACACGAGGCGTTAACAACCCGTGATTGCCCCAACCCTGATATCCGCCCTCAGGCCTCAGACATCGTGAGCGCGAGAACAGAGCTTATGATGTCATCCCACTTTCCAAAGACGACCTCAGACCTCGGACCCTTTAGTTTAGAATAACTGCGGTATATTCAAAGCTCACGCCTCATAAGATCTCAAAAGTCGGTCGGACTACTAGTAGCCAGCGATGTTCGCCTCAAGACCCTAAATGTCCGAGCAGTTTGTGTATTAGTTCTGTACATCAGCTAGCATAAAACAAGTTACCATTTGGCACAAACTTGACCTGAGAAGATGCACGAGAGATCACCAACATCGACCAACATAATCCCAATCTAGCGCTACAGTAAGCGGGCAGCGATCGTGGGTCCACGAAGTATTGAGGCTCTTCTGCGGCCGTGGTCGCAGGGACACAAGACATGGCTCTTCTCGTAAAAATGCCTAAAGACGGGTTCTGCGTCAGAAATCACTACTCTGTGGTACAAGCAGTACTCACAAGTTACACCCGGAACTCTTTTGTAGGGCTGTTCCGGCTCGGCTTCAGGCCGCGAGCCGGGCCGAGCCATGCCTCAAATAGGCCGAGCCTGGCCGTTGAACGCCAACGCGTCAACCCCCATTCTTGCTGATGACCATAGACATAGCTACAGCTATTGTTAACCTTCCATGGGGTAATTCAATTTCCGCGCCTCGTTGAAACTCTCTCTGTCAAAGTAACTGGATCAGCCGCACCAGGCGCCTGTGAGATCCATGCCCACTGACGGAAATTCCATGAAAACCTGTGCTCACTCCCCTACGGCACTGCAAGAGACCATTCAGCGATTCATGTTTCGTATTGCCCCTGCGTACCTCTTCGACAACACACACACACACACACACACACACCGCATTAGCCTGCTAGTCCAAAACCACAAAGAACAACTCCTAATTGATTCCGGGCGGTTCTTGACTCGCACATTGGACACAACAAGGGGAAACGGCGAGACTCTATCTGCGACACGATGAGTCCTCAAACGCCTCAAACGCATTCCCTACAAAAGTAACAAAACGAGTGTCCGCAGGGCTCGATACGCGCGATCTGTTCTTTTGGAGGGGTGTCCATGCCCACTCTCGGACTACGGTTTTGGGTCAAATGACTGAAGGCCTAGAGTTGTTGGGCCACTCAAGGGGCACTGTAGTTAGGAGACGGCTAAATCGATGGCAAAGTCCGAGAAGTCACGTGTAGCGATGGGTACCGCGCGCGGATTCGCCGCGGAAATTCCGCATTTTTCCGCTCTTCCCGAACACCGTCTTCCTCTTGCCATGGACCGAGCAGGATCAATCGATTTTCTCTGGAAGCCACACTGACACAGTTTCTACGCAACATTTCGCCCTCGGTATTGTCTGCCATGTTCGTGGAACGCATGCCGGCGCGCTTCGTAAGGATCCTGGAGGGTGAGGTGCGCGCGATCAACTACTGTATATCGGTTGAGTTGATATATCGTATTTACTTGATATTTCGTATCACCTTGTTCCGGGGTCGTTTTCAGCGTTCGTCTTTCTCCTGTAACAACATTTGCGATGTGACAAGGTTATAATGGTGCACAAGTTTTGCTTCACAGGTACCAACGTCATGGCATTACGATTCACTTTGACGAAAGATACATGGAATGTTGTCATCTCAATCTACGTTGTGCGTGTTCTTCTCCCCTAAGTACATGATACCACGGTTGATTGATCGATAGATCACGGCTCCCCTTTACCGGTTTCTCCTCTACACTGAGGGTTCGATGGTCCTTGGGCACGCAGTTAGAAATGCAATCTTCAATTTATTTCGCCTGATGCATATCCCACTTGCTGAGCACATTGGAGGTGATTATGTTTCCTTTTTATTCTTTTGCATGCCCTTGTCTGACACGCGTTAGCGATGTAATGACGACATCGCTCATGCTACTCCTCTATGCACAAGACAGTCTCCTGTACACCATCACGGCGATTGCACGGGGGAAAACATATCACTATTCTTATAACTGAGGGCTACCAAGACTGGTTCTACGTCACGCGCTATCACATTCTACTTGACTCTCGTGTCTTCCGTCCTGCAATTATCCCATCTGTTGGGGACACATCCACGCCACTCATGCCCGTACATTCGCCATAATTGGCTCACTCGGCGACGGACAAGATGGAGACTGCGTTCCAAAAGAAAGTTAGGGCTGTACAGAGATTCCCTACATCGGAGGTGGGCTCGCCGCGATGGGTGCTATTTGGAACTACTTACTGCGCAACGGTGGAAAATTCATGGTGACGCCGGTCGTATCCTCATGCCTTTTAAGAAACGGCTCCACCTCACACGCGTGGAGACCAATACCCTGGGCGATATTTTAACATACACATTCACATGTTTTGTGCAAATTATTCATCAATCCGAACTGCTATCCATCGTACACGCCGATGGTACAGCCCTATCAGTCTCTTGATGTCTTGCATTCTATGTCAATAAGTTCATCGACAATCACGCTTTTGAGATAGCTCTTTGCACTCTTTAATTGACTACATGAACGCTCCTCGACAATACTCTAGTTCTCTTAGTTACCGGATTGCAGAGGAGAAGTGATTTGTTTGTCGGCATCAATCTCTCCGAAAACGTTCAAGCTCATTTAAGAGGCTCCTAAGCATGTTTAAGAGCAGGTCTCAAATAAATATTGAGTTTTCCCAATGCGTACCTAATGGATTTTTACAACTGAAGTAGTGGCCGTCATTAGACACATATCCAAGACTAGCCGGCGCGCTTGCGGCGTCGATTGGCCCGTGAAACAGCGGTTGAGTACAGAAAGATGGCTGTGCTTTGTTTCCACCCACTTCCACGGTGTGTTCGGTGCCTTAAAGAATCGCGTTTCAACGACAACCACATAAAGTCAACGAGGAATACAAGGATATCGCTACCTGGGCACATCACATTGCTATCGTGGCACGTAAGATGAGGCACAGCGAAAGTCAGAATGAGATTACGTACCACTTCGCAAAATTCGCTTTTTCTTCACGAGGATATGGGTCTGCAAATATATATTGGTTGAATGAAGTTAATACCGAGTTGTCGTCCCCATCACCTTTAAAACCTGATCGGTTCATGAGCAAGATCAAGTAGTGCCTTCATATAACGAGCTTACCCATTCGGCGCCAGTGAAGACCATGGGTGATCCAATCTTTCGGCTCGTCGGGATTTGGAACCATTCTCTCATTAATATGCTGTGTCTCCAGATTATCGCACGGGTCACCGCGACAGTAGTCAATATGAACGTGTCGCCCCATCGATGTGCACACCAAATTGCAAAGCATCGGGGCACCGTCGTCATTTGATGAGAATTTGGGTCCTTCCAATTCAAGGCTGGTCCCACCTGGTCCGTCGATAGCCCACCTTTGGCGTGTCATGAGCCCATGGCGCGTATCATGCTCCTGCTGAGAATGCCCTAAATTAGGCTTAGCCACAGTCAAAAGGCCAGAAATCATGATCAAACCTAAAGGCAGAGTGCAAATATAATCGCATGTCTCGCACCTAGAACCGATAAGCGCGAGAAGAACTTGGAGTCTTACTAGCTTACCGACTCTCGCAGAAGTGGAAGGGCTGCTTTTCGTTGCTATGAATGTGAGGACCCGTGTGCTCAACCTCTCCAGGCCCGACTATCTTGACGCAGCGGAGACGCTTTGCAACTGAATAGGTATACTCTTAGGGACGCAATGCAGAGCCGCGGGAAACATACCTTGCGTATACTGGACGTACAATAAGGATATTAGTCCATGACATCATCAAATAAAAGCATACCTTCGTGTATTGAAAAGTTTCATGCCTGCCAGTAAACGTCGCCTCGATGGGCTGGGGGTCTATTTGACATATGCCCGGGGCAGAACACAAAGCACTACAAGAGTGTTCTAGTCTAGAAAGCTGAAATGAATGACGTCCCTGAAAGAGAAATAGCAAACAAACCCGCAAAGATGGGTTTGGTCAGAGGCCAAGCCATGTAAGTGGCCCCCGCTGCATGATCGCTTGCATAGTTGACAAGAAATAGGACAAAGTCTATGATCACAGACATGTAACATGTGTCCTTCATTTCTATGTGGAGCTATCACGGGGTTCTCTGAGGGAGGTATGATATGGCTCACATGGGAACGCGACATGTCCCGGAACACGTAAACGATTTCCCGTTCGGCAGCGTCAAGCCAATCAAATCGCACGGCTAAGAGAAAGCTTCAGTTTATTCCCACAATACAGTTTTAAATACGCAACACACTTGACCACACACATGGACCGGAGCAGAACAAACGTGCTCGCCGTCGTGTGCATCTGCCTAACGAAGATAGGGGGTAAGGAAGCGTACATAGGGCTATGTCAACGGCGTTACCTTGACGCAATCGTTCATACATCCTTGATTTCCAGAAAATGTGCAAAGCCTTCCGCATAGATGAGAGCCTACACGGCAACTGACGCAGGAGGGAGGTGTAAACAGCAGGTGCGGTCGTGAAGATTAATGGTCTCACATGTGAGCTCCTGAATGGCCTGCGCTAAAGAAGGTTTGCATAACGTTAGGAAAAGGAGGATGAGAGACTTTACTATACTTACGTTTGACCACAAGGTTTGGCAGCTAGAAAATCCCTTTCGCAGAAGGTACAGTCGTGAATGCATTTATGACTCGTCAGGCAATCATGGCCGCCTACGTGCAGACGGCTCTGTATGCATAAAAGGTTGCAGGTACCACACTGCGACTTGCAAAGTTCGACGCTGGCTCGTAGATCTATGATAGCGCTGTCAAATGTTCGGCGCAACTCTTCGATGATGGCATTTTCGGCCTGGAACCCTCGCACATTCGACTTCAGCCACTTATCTACATGGGCCACACGCAGATCGACGAGGTGGGCCAAATACTGCGCAAGATCCGAAGTCCATTCAGAGTCGTCAACGCGTTGCCTAGAAGATATCTGGTCCCAGGACTCGCGGAGAATCCCGAGACAAGATTCGCGGTCCGCAACTGGAGCATCTGGTCCCAAGTCTGGTCCTGCCAGCAAAAATTGTGCCTCTGTATCCTCCGCTGCGATCTCTAGGTCCGTATCGAAGTCCTGTAGTCCTCAGTTTGGTGTACGATAACCTCAATTATGTCTATACCTTCAGTGGTTCGCGGTCCGGGAAGATCTCTAAGAATCCTGTCTCCAGAGCATCAGGCAATATCGCAAGAAGACAGTTCGCACGGTGCACAGCCATGGTTTCTACAACCTGCATTTAAGGCAAGAATAAATGTCAAAATAAGGGAACATACGTGACATGGCTCCCCAATCATTTGCCTATTGTTGATCAGTAACCCGCAATCTGTCAAGATAAAAGAGTTGGCAAATATACCTTCAACTTGGCCATCAACGACTTCAGCATGTGCAAGAACTCGCAAGCGGTACGTTGCGATGTCGACTGTTGGTCAAGCTTCCTTTTTAGTGCAGAAAAAAATTTGAAGAACTCATTCGATTCGATCACGGGCCATGGGATAATCTGCAGTTTTCCTGCGTGAAGACGAGTTATGAAGTTGGCATCCTGCTCGTCTTGAACTAGCTTCTGGAATTTGTGCGTGAATCTAGATATTGTTAACAGAGGGTAGATCCAGTGTGGCTTAACGAACTTACTCCCTCCTCACTTCAGCCTTGTCTGAGTCGATGACATTCTGAAAGCAGGCGTGAGCTGTTGTACTACCCAGCGCGTCACTCGCCCACCTTGATGATGACTACAAGTGTGGACCGGAAAAGTGACGGGTTAGATGTCGGATCCAAGACAGACGAGCTTGACTGGAAGGACCGGAACAAGCCCGTAATATCTCTGCTCTGGGCAAAGTTGTTATGGAACAGAACCTCCACGAAGCAATAATTAAGCGGAAACAATCAAAGAGTGACACGAGTTTCTCACAAGATTAGAAATCGCAGCATTGAAGAGAACAAGAAGCGTGTCCTCCGGAGCCGAACGATCGAGACTGTGTACGCCTGTTGTTTGTCCATCCTCAGATGGTACCGAGCGATTTCCGATGGGTGGTGAACTCACGCTTGAAATTCAGGGCTACAATGAGCGCATCATCAGTAGGAGAAGCGGACATCCATATACCCTCTAGGTTCAGTTATTTTCTCAATTTCGAATGACGGCAACTCAACAAACTGACCAGTAGCACTGCCCACAAAAGAAGTATCCACGAGGTGATTGAGAGTGAAGCTTTTCCCAACTGATTGCTCTCCCATAGACGAGACAACCTTCACAGGCTGAAATTGGGGAAGATAAAACAGTGAGAGTCGTTCTGGGAAATTTGGCAAAGAAATCTCACCTTCGATGTCCAATAAGACTGGAATATCGACTCATACCATCCGAGCGACAAACTGTCAATTATTTTGTTGACTTCAGCTCCCAGCAACGACTTCTCTAGTTGCGCCGAGACAACGCCGTCTTTCAGTGGAACAAATCTGTTTTCATGGGTAATCGCGATGTGGATGGGGATGAGGCATAGCAAGTCCGCCAACCATTCTCCGGCTCGGAAACTGGAGACAGGCCAATCCGGACTAGAGAGGAACTGTTTCTCGAAAGAAGGGAAGGTGCATTCGGAAACGGATATACCCCCGGGCCGGAGTTCGTCACCAGTTGGTTTGCGTGACGCCCTTTCGAATGTGCGAATCAAATATGAAAAATGAGAAGAAAAGGGGCGCCCCTCGATATCAGTGACGAAAACTAGTGTTTTCTGCTGCCTCTTGCTGGAAGATGTTATCGTATGACGCTTCACTGTCGGTTCAACGGGAAAACGTGTCCAGACGTCAGCATGGCAGTCGATTAGACAATTGTGAACTGTATGTTTTCCGTCGCCGGGTGGTGCCTTGGACCGCCATTCTTGGAAAGTGAACTCAGTGGCTTTACAGGTGATCTCGAGGATAACAGATCGACAGGACTGTGACTCTAGGTCAAGGCCGATAAGGTGGATATTGTTCCGATCGATGATGGACGTGAGAAGCGCCGCATTGAGATCGACAGGGAAATCAGGCAGCGTAATGGAAATCCCATTGGTTGATGCAAACGTAGACCAGTGATACGCAGTCAGTGCAGACACCCCGTCTTCTTCCTGGACAGCGAGCACACATGACCCATCCGGGGATGAGTAAATAGCGCGTGGTATCTGTGACAGTTGTAGAGGGGCAGGTCTAGGAAGGGGCATCAGAAAGATATGCGTGAAGACAGGAGGATTGAAAATACTTGGGCTGCAGTGTAATCAAAGAGAAAATCCTCGCCTGAGCGCTCGAGTCTACAAATAGTATCTCTTCGCTTCCGTGAACGAAACATGCATGGACAATGGATACTCCAGTATCATAGAATGGAAGAAGGTCTATTGTGGTTCCCGGTCCCCGCAAGGATTTGAGCTCTTCATCGAATACGAGGATATAGAGTTGCATCTGGGAACTCTGGTTAGTAACGTGAAATAAATCCGGAAAAGAAAGGATATACTCTGGCGGATGCGTACACGGCCAACATACGTTTTGATTCGTCGAAGGCAAAGAGGCACGTTTGACCCATTTTATCTTGGTGGAAAAACTTTGCATGGGATTTATTCTTGATCGCAGCGTCTATGTGGCTTAGGTTGTCGAGATAGATTATGACGTTTCCCTGAGAATCGACGAGGACCACAAGAATACGATCTTCTTCCAGAAGATGGGTGTATCTGATTACCGACGATAAGCTGCTGAATATACAGGTTTACTACACACTCACTTTACGATAGTATCAGAGGAAACGCAAAATGATGGGGTAATTTGTTGATCCAGGATAGGCGTTGGGACAAAAGATGGGTCGAGCTGGAGATTGAGTTTTTGCTCGGCTCGCGAGCGTAATATGTGAACATGATATTTGATCTCTTGATTCGGCTGGGATTCTCGACGGCCCTCGATAGAGTATACTGTCCAGTTGATGAGGCTCGCTCTCTGTTGAACGGGTAACCAACAGACCTCGAGAATAGTCTTTCTCCGTTGCGAAGAAGTCGATATGGAGGCTCCTAGGACTGCGTTGTGTCATGCTATGGGCTATTAGTACCTAAGGCCGTGATGAACGTACGATCGAGAGCGCTCTCGGGACAAATCCTGAACTTGATGAACAAAATCAGACCGGAGGATTTCGAGTTCCTTATCTTGTTCGCTGGTGATTTCGAGTTCCATTTGCTTGCCGCAGTCTTTCTTCCGAACCGGGAATATCTGGTGGCCGATCTCTTTCACAAGGGATTCAATCAACCTCTTCAGATAATCATGGGCAGTTTCTTCGGCCTCAACAGTAGCGTCATGTAAGCATTCATCAACTGGAGCAGTATTGAGCTGTGAGAGGAAGCGCAAGTCAGATATCGATGATGCAAAATTATTGGCATCTCTCCACAACGCCTCCCTCGTAGATGCGAAACCGTTGCTTGTCCCTAGACTGCTTTTAAACAGTCCACTGGTACGGCCATTGTCCTCTATGTTAGCAACTTTGAGAAGCCCCAAGGCGGCTCGTTTATCCCGGCGAATAAGTACAGCGTCTGCCAACTTCCGGATCTGGCCCCTATCCAGACCATTGATGTTCTCAAGGAGATAATAAACGATAAGGATGCGCTCCTTTTTAGACTGGAATTCTGTACTTTTTATCCCCTTTTCGAGACTGGTGGTACGTATGTTATCCTGAAAGGTTTGTTCCGTTTTCTGAGAAATACGGAAGAGGTCGTGGAGTGGGTCTAAACCCCATATCATCATGGAGGAAAGTGGAGAATAGATATGTCTTACGTGTCGCATCATTGGGGTCTACCTTGGGTTTGATGGTCTCAAAGATGCTCGACTGGGGCTGAACAGCTTTGCGCCGTACGGACCTGTTATCAATTGCGACGGCCGGAGATCAGCCCACTTAGCAAGTGACCCGAGGAGAAAACGCTCACGGGAACGCATTTAGCACCTCCATTACGACAGCTTCTCGTAGTCCGAACTTGAATTCTTCATGATTTCGCTTGAGTATTGTATCCATATCTTTTTCTCGTTCAGTAAGGGTCTTTCGGAAGCGTTGCATTATCTCCATTCTGCGTCTGTTCCATGTTGCAAACGCTTTCGGAAACCGGTCACTGGGGCCTAGTGTCATCAAAGTCTCTAAGGATATATCATCGATTTTCTCGGAGAGACATAGCACGACATTATCTGCACTGGAACGTGATATAATCAATAAGGTGTTTAGAAGCCCAAGACGTACTTACAGAAGAAGGCGCAACTGCGAGATATCCAGATTGCGGTGAAAAAAGTTCTCAACCGACGTCAACCCCGGTTTGAACTCAGCTGTCATAAAGCCTTGCATAGTTTCTCCATATAGTAGCCTCGGAGATAGTTTCTTGCGGTCAACATAGATCTTTGGCGGAGGTTGTCGATAGACAAGAAGCGGAGAGTCGATCTTCCGATGGAAGAAGAGTTAAGGTCAATTCCGGGAAAGTGCGTCGTAGGAAAAAATGTACCGTGAATCCTGGTCGGCCGACGACATTCTCCTTTTGGTCGTTCGTCTTTGCAACGACGAAGTCACAAAGCCTGCCCGAGTCGTCGTTATCTGAATCAGTCGATACGACGTCGTCATCTTTGTCACCCCACACAATTGCTTGTGAATGTTCTGACGAGAGAAGGCAGACGATCTGATCGCATAGCTTAGTGAGGTACCTACGTGGGTCCAGTCAAATTGAGACGAACGAGAGGGAATAGTCACGCATACCGCATGAACGTAATTCTATTGCGCTGGACGGTAGAGACTGCCTCATCATTCCAAGTTGTATCTTCAGGCCAGTACACGACATAAGCTTGTTCTTCTGCCGTCGACTCGAGTGAGCGCACAACATACAGTCCCGAACTTAGAATGGGCTCGCAGCCGATCTGCGGCGCAAGCAAATTTCCCGCCCTTTCCTCGAGCAAATTAGCTTAATTAGATATTAGAAAGCAGCACGCACGTATTGTCGTCCACGGCATGCATCTCACGGAGGAACCTCACGATCTCCTCTTTCGACCCATATACCCCCAAAGGCTTAAGTGGGCGATTGTCCAGCTTCTTGAAGTTGATCTTTGTTATCGACGCATAAGCGCCTGGAGAGAGCGTGTCGATGAACGCCTGAAGAGATTGTTGAGCAATGACGATCTTATCAACTATGAATTCCATGAGTACGTGAAAACTGATAGCCTAGGAAGAGACGATTACCGAGGCCGCTACTCCCTAGTTCCGTGATCAGATCGAGAAGGCAATACATCCCTTTGACGGGACAAGAGGGATCGAGAAGTGGTGATGGTCTCCGCGCCTGCACGCGACTACTTTCAGTTGAATGTCTTGTCGACATCGAATTGTCGGGAATGAGATGTTTGAATAACACTTTGAAAGTTGTCCTATGGAAAGAGGGTTTTTAAGATATATATGGATAGCGGGCCCAGCCTTAGGAGATCACCAATCCCTCTTTCACATCGACTGCGCGTCAGGCGCTAGTGTGAAGCCGTTCATGGTTCTAATGTTTCCAAAGAGATTCCATGATCAGTACCCCGATCGCGTTGATAAAGTCGAAAGAAGTTCTATTTCCTTCGCCGTTCCCACGTTTGTTGATGCTTCTGTGCAAGGACAGCACTATCAGATGCATGCAGGGAGCTATCTGATTCGGTTGGGTGTAAGTTACTGTATGTTATAAGTTAGGTGCCACGCGTCTTCGGTTCCCATGATTATCCAATACGACCGTGCACGTGCAGTGCGCGTTTCAGTACGAGTCAAGGAACGAGTACGACCATGCCGTGGGCATGTCAAGAGATGATCGATGATCGATGATCGCAGATGATGGTGATGAGTACCTACAGTAGAACAGTTATTGCAAGGAACGCGACGCGTACAGTACGGCTTGCAGTACGGGTTGGACGAACCAACGCGAATGAGCCGCCCCGGGCTTGGCCCCGGGCCGACGTAGCAGACGACCACCAAGTCATACACTGGAAGGAGCCCATCGGGGTTCCGAAGGCCAGCGTTTGAAGATCATCGGAACGGCACAGTATTAGTCTATATTGGAGGATGTGCAAGAAAAGGAGCGTATGCGTGCGCTTTTAAGTAGCGAAATAACCCACAGTACGTGGGCTACAATGTGCGCGGCGCAAAATTCTAACCGATAATAGGTGGTAATCAGATCAAAGCGTCGAAGGGCATGTCACTGTTGAAATTTTGAAACGTCGGACGGTCGGAGTTCTAAAGTGTCCCACTATCGCAATTACCTCGCTCTTCGGTGGCTGCTACACCAGGGTCATTTACAGCATTGTGGCGCCAGGTCGATACAGAATAACAATGGATTCATCATAACAGTGAATATGAACGGTAGATATTACAAGCGGAGAGATAGACGAAGATACAACGTAGTCCCACTGGCAGCCCGTAACCGCCCGTTTTCATGGTTGTGGCCGTACTGCAGACTTATTCCGATGAAAATAGGAAGCCACGGGGCTTTCTCAATGACTCAGCGAGCCCTAAGAACGTCTCTGCCAGGCGCACCTAATAAATTTCCACATCAATCCGATAGGATGGAAAAAAAGACATTGGCCTCTTACCGTGTCCAAGGCCTCCGTATAAGAGGAGGGAACGCTAGCCATAGCAGGGAGAAGGGGATCTTCTGGCGCATTGTTCTGTACATGCAGGGCAATCTCCACCATCCTACGCAATGAGGATGAAGTGTAATCCTGCCCGAAAGAGACAGCGTGAAATGAAAGGGGCCTCCTGGCATTTATGCTGTCAACAGTCACTGAAGACATAGAAAGTCCACCGCACGAACCCCTGGCGTATGGCTCCGTAGCAGAGGTCGAAGATGTGTTCATCCTCGATGTAGCTCTCACCGTCGGACAAGAAAATCACGACAGGCGTTCTATAATGCATGTCAGCGTATCGTGTAAATGTTACAGACTCTTTTTCTCAAAACCTTTCAGTACTCCAGTGTGAGTCCATGATGTACTGTGCTCTCTTGACAGCGCGCGTGAAGTCTGTCCCGCCCGGGCCGTCTGCTTTGTATCGCAAGGCGGCAGCCAACAGTTCATCGGGAGAACTTGCAAAATCGTTTTGTATAGAAGTCGAGGGTTCACAATCGAAGAAGATCAAGCTGTATGAATCCCTCCTTTCACCGCCCAGCTGGGCGTTGCCATCTATGGCAGCCTGGCGGGCCAGCCAGAAACTGTACAGAGCAGAAAAGACGGACCCAAGCCTGTTGTTTGCCGTGGGCGTGATGCGATTAGTCCCAGGCGCGTTGGGAAGTGGTTGCCGGTCTTGAATAGACATCGATGTAGATCTGGATGCCGAGACATTTGTAAAGACAATGTAGGAAATGCAGGGAAACAGACCTGTCGATGACGAATATCCTATGGAACGTTTGGGTTGATGATGTCAATTAGTGCTGGTAGAATAAATCACTCACACATGGAAGGCTTGCTGAATTATGGGATTTTTACAACTGAAATGATGGCCATCATTAGACACATATCCGAGACCAGCTGGCGCGTTTGCGGCTTCGATTGGCGCATGAAATAGCGCCAGAGTGCAGTAAGACGGCTGCGCGTTGGCTCCGCCTACTTCCGCAGTATGTTCGGGATCTTGAAGAATCGCGTTTCAAAGCCACAAAGTCAATGGGGAATGGGAGGATATCGTTACCTGGGCACATCGCATCGCTTTCGTGCCGCGTAAGACAAAGCACAGATGAACTCAACAGAGATTACATACCACTTTGCAAAATTCACTTGTTCCTCATGTCGATATGGGTCTGGAAAGAAACATTAGTTGAATGCAGGCAACGCGGAGTTATCCTCACTATCACCTTTGAAACCTGATCGCTGTATGAACAAGATGAAGTAGCGCGTTCAAATGACGAGCTTACCCATTTGGCGCCAGTGAAGACCATGCGTGATCCAATCTTTCGGCCGGTCGGGGTTTGGGACCATGCTCTCGTTAACATGCTGTGTCTCGGGTTTATCGTACGGGTGACCATGACAGTAGCCAATATGGATGTGTCTCCCCATCGATGTGCACACTAAATTGCACATCATAGGAGCACCCTCGTCATCTGATGAGAACTTGCGTCCTTCCAACTCGAGGCTGGTCCCATCTGGACCGTCGATAGCCCACCTTGTGCGCAACATGGACCCATGGCTCGTATCATGCTCCTGCTGAGGATGCCCTAAATAAAACTCAGCAACTAATTAAAAGGCGGGGAACTACGATCAAACCTAAAGACAGCGTGCAAAAATAACCGCATGTCTCGCACCTACAGCTGATCAGCGCGAGAAGAAGAACTTGGAGTCTTACTGGCTTACCGGCTCTCGCAGAAGTGGAAAGGTTGCCTTTCGTTGCTATGAATGTGAGGACCCAGGTGCTCAACCTCTCCACTCTTGATTATCTTGACGCAGCGGAGACGCTTCGCAGCTGAAGCAACGTATTCCGAGGAAAGTCATACAAAACTGCGGGAAACATACCTTGCGTATACTGGACGCATGATAAGGATATTAGTCTATGACATCAACAAAGACACGCATGCCTTTGTGTATTGGAAGGATTCATGCCTGCCAGTAAACGTCACCTCGGTGGACTCGGTGTCTATTCGGCATACGCCTGGAGAAGAACAGCAAACACTACAACGGTGTTCTTGCCTAGAACGCTGAAATAAATGACGTCTCTGAAAGGTAAATTGCACACACACCCGCAAAGGTGACTTTGGTTAGGGACCAAGCCATGTAAGTGGTCCCCGCTGCATAATCGCTTGCATAATTGACAAGAAACGACACATTTTCTACGTTCACAGGCATGTTCCACGTGTTCTTCATTTCTAACCGGAGTTATCACAGGGTTCTCCGCGGGAGGTGACATATGGCTCACATAGGAACGCGACACGTCCCAGAACATGTAAGCGATATCCCCTTCGGTTGCTTCAAGCCAATCAAATCGCACGGCTAAGAGAGTGATTTAGTATATGCACACAGTACGGTTTGAGTCAACACACTTGACCACACATATGGACCGGAGCAGCACAGACGTGCTCGCCTTTGTGTGCGTTTGCCTAACAAAGATCGAGGGTAAGGCAGCGTACATAAGGCAAGGTCAACGGCGTTACCTTGACGCACTCATTCATACATCCTTGATTTTCAGAAAACGCGCAACGCATCCCGCACAGGTGAGAGCCCACACGGCATCTGGCGCAGCAGGGAAGTGTGAGCAACACTTGCCACCGTGAAGATTAATGCTCTCACAAGTGATTTCCTGAATGACCTGCGCTGAAGAAGGTTCGCAGCTAGTTAGGGAAATGAGGATGAGAGACTTAATTATACTTACGTTTGACCACAAGGTTTGGCAGCTACGGGATCCCGTTCGCAGAATGTACAATTGTGAATGCATTTATGACTAGTCAGGCAATCGTGGCCGCCTTCGTGCAGACGGCTCTGTATGCATAAAAGGTTGCAGGTGCCACACTGCGAGTTGCAAAGTTCGACGCTGGCTTGTAGATCTATGACATTGCTGTCAAATGTTCGGCGCAGTTCTTCGATGATGGTATTCCCGGGCTGGAACCGTCGTACATTTGACTTCAGCCACCTATCGACATGTGCCACACGCAGATCGACGAGGTGGGTCAAATACTGCGCAAGATCCGAAGTCCATTCAGAGTCGTCCACGTGTTGCCGAGAATTTATCTGGTCCCAGGACTCGCGGAGAGTCCCGAGACAAGATTCGCGATCTGCAACTGGAGCATCTGGTCCTGCAAGCAAAAACTGGGCCGGTGTATCCTCCGCTTCGATCTCTAGGTCCGTATCAAAGTTCTGTGGTCCTCAGTTTGGTGCATGATAACCTCGACTATGACTATACCTTCAAGTGCTCGCGATCCGGGAAATCTGAGAATCCCGTCTCCAAAGAATTAGGCAAAATCGCGAGGAGAGAATTCGCACGATGCATAGCCATAGTTTCTACAACCTGATTTAAGGCGACAGCAAATGTCAGAACGAGGGAACACACGCGACATGGCTCCCCAATCGTTTGCCTGTTGGAAGACACAGGTGATCAGCAACCCACCCAGATGAAAAGTTGGCTAAGAGACCTTCAACTTGGCCATCAATGCCTTAAGGGTGAACAAGAATTCGCCAGCTGTGTGACGCGACGTCGACCGCTCGTCAAGGTTATTTCTAAGCGCAGCGAAAGGTGTGTAGAACTCTTTCGATTTGACCACCGGCCACGGGATAATCTGCAGTTCTCCGGCGTGAAGACGAGTGATGAAGTTAGCGTCCTGCTCGTCTTGAATCAACTTCTTAAATTTGTGCGTGAGTCTAGATAATGTTAACAGAGGGAAACCCTGGTATGACGTAATGAACTTACTCCCTCATCACTTCTGCCTTGTCCAAGTCGTCGACATTCTAAAAGCGGGTATGAGCTGTGTACTACCCAGCTGGTTATTTACCTACCTTGACGACGACTACGAGTGTGGACTGAGAGAGTGACGGATCAGATGTCGGATCCAACACAGATGAGCTTGATTGGAAAGACTGAAAGAGACCCGTAATATCTCTGTTTAGGGCAAAGTTATGATGGAAAAGAACCTCCACGAAGCGTAAATTAAGTGGCAACAATCACACGGTGACACAGGTTTCTCACAAGATTAGAGATCGCAGTATTGAAGAGAACAAGAAGCGTGTCCTCCTGAGCCGAACGCTCGAGACTGTATACGCCTGGTTGTTTGTCCATCCTCAGATGGTACCGAGCAGTATCCGATGATTGAACTCACCCTCGAAATTCAGGGCCACAATCAGCGCGTCGTCCATAGGAGAAACCGACATCCATACACCCTCTAATATTTGGTTATTTTCTCAAATTTGAATGATGACAGCTCAAAAAACTGACCAGAAGCACGGCCCGAAAAGGAAGTGTCCACGAGATGATTGAGAACGAAGCTATTCCCCACAGATTGCTCTCCCATCGATGAGACAACCTTCACAGACTTAAATCGGCATTAGATGATACAGTGAGGGTTGTACTGGAAAATTAGCCAACGAAATCCTCACCTTTGATGCCCAATAAGACTGGAATATCGACTCATACCATCCGAGTGACAAACTGTCCACAATTTTGCTAACTCCGGCACCCAGCAATGACTTCTCTAATTTCGCCGATTCAACGCCGTCCTTGATGGGAACAAATCCATTATCGTGAGTAGTCGCAATGTGGATAGGGATGAGGCATAGCAAGTCCGCCAACCATTCTCCGGCTCGGAAACGGGAGACAGGCCAATCCGGACTAGAGAGGAACTGGTGCGCGAAGGAAGGGAAGGTTCGTGCGGACACAGATATTCCCCTGAGTTCATCACCAGTTGGCTTTTGCGATTCCCCTTCGAAGGAGTGAATCAGATTCGAAAAATGAGAAGACAAATGGCGCCCGTCGCTATCAGTAATGAAAACTAGTGTCTTGTGTTGCCTTTCGCTGGAAGGTGTTATCGTATGACGCATCACTGCTGGTACAACGGGGAAACGCTTCCAGATGTCAGCGTGACAGTCGATTAGAGAATTTGGAACAGTATGTTTCCCGTGGCTAGATGGTGCCTTCGACCCCCGTTCTTGGAAGGCAAACTCGGTGACTTTACGGGTGATGCCGAGGATGACAGATCGACAAGACCTTGACTTTAGGTCAAGGCCGATAAGGTGGACATTGTCCCGATCGGTGATGGACGTCAGAAGCGCCGCATTGAGGTCGACAGGGAAATCAGGGACAGAGACAGAAATCCCATTGGTCGACGCAAACGTAGACCAGTGATATGCTGTCAGAGTAGAGACCCCGTCCTTCTCTTGGACAGTGAGCACACATGACCCGTCTGGGGATGAGTAAATAGCGCGTGGAATCTGTGACAGCTGTAGAGAGGCGGGTCTGGAGAGGAGCATCAGAAACGTGCGCGTGCGTGATGACAAGAAGAATTGAAAATACTTGAGCTGCAGTGTAATGAAGGAGAAAATCTTTGCCTGAGCTCTTGAATCCACAAATAGTATCTCTTCACTTCCGTGGACGAAACAAGCGTGGACAATTGATATTCCGGTATCATAGAATGGAAGGAGGTCAATTGTAGTCCCTGGTCCCCCCAAGGACTTGAGCTCTTCATCAAATGCGAGGATATGGAGTTGCATCTGGGAACCCTGGTCAGCATCGTGAAATAATCCGGAAAAGCAATGACATACTCTATCGGATGCGCACACGGCCAACATACGTTTTGATTCGTCGAAGGCAAAGAGGCACGTTTGACCGATTTCATCCTGTTGGAAAACCCTTGCATGGGATTTATTCTTGATGGCAGCGTCTATATGGCCAAGCTCGTCGAGATAGATTACGACGTCTCCCTGAGAATCGATGAGGCCCACAAGAATACGATCCCCTTCCAGAAGATGGGCGTATCTGAGTAGCGACGATAAACACCAGTATATACAGGTCTATTGCACACTCACTTTACGATGGTATCAGCGAAAACGCGAAATGATTGAGAAAGTCGCCCATTCAGGATGGGCGCTTGATCGAAAGATGGATCAAACTGGAAATTGTGTTGTTGCTCGGCCTGTAGGTGCAACGCGTGAACGTGATATTCGATCTCGTGACTTTGCTGAGATTTTTGCCGACCCTCGACAGAGTAAGATACTGCCCAGTTGATGAGATGAGGTACGTTCTCGGTTGAACAGGGTGGGCCAACAGACCTGGAGAATAGAAATTATCCCTGTTCGCTGCAAAGCTGTCGACATGGAGGCTTCTAGAACTGCGTTGTGTTACGCTATGGACTGACGTGAGCTGTGGTGAAACGTACGATCGAGAGCGCTCTCGGGACAAATCCTCAACTTGACGAACAAAATCAGACCTAAGGTCCCCGAGTTTCTTATCTTGTTCGCGAACGATTTCTCGTTCGATATGTTTGACCCATTCTGCCTTCTGAATCAATAAAATCTTCTGGCCAGTTCCATCCACGAGAAACTCGATCAACTCCCTGAGACAAGCATAGGCAGTTTCCTCGGTGTCAGCAGTAGCACCATGTAAATATTCATCGACGGGAGCTGTGCTGAGCTCCAGGAGGAAGTGCGAGTCAGATACCGATAATGCAAAATTATTGGCATCTCTCCACAACGCCTCCTCCCTCGTCAGTTTGGAGCTTTTGCTTATCCCTAAAGCGCTCTTGACATGTCCCTTAGCGCCGTTGGCGGCATCCTTTGCGGCATTGATGTAGCCGCCACCAATACTGCCTTTGTCCTCCTTCCTAGCGACTTTGAGAAGTCCCAAGACGGCTTGTTCATCCCGGCGAGTAAGTACAGCATCCGCCAAGCTCTTCATCTGGCCTCTATCGAGACCATTGATGTTCTCAAGGAGATAACGAAGGATAAGGATGCGCTCCTTTTTATACTGGAACTCTGTCCCCTTTATCCCATTTCCGAGATTGGCAGCACGTATGTCACTCCGAAAGGTTTGTTCCGCATTCGGAGAAAAGCGAAAGAGGTCCTGGAGTGGGTCTAAATGCCATGTTAACATGGAAGCAAGTGAAGAATAGTTAAGTTTTACGTGTCGCATCACCAAAGTCTACCTTGGGTTTGGTGGTGTTAGAGGAGCTCGACTTGTTGGGCAGAACAGCCTCGCGCTCAACGGACCTGTTATCAATGGCGACGACCACAGATCAGCTCACTCGGCGAGCGGTGTGAATAGACAGCGCTCACGGGAACTCCTTTAGCACCTCAATTATCACAGCCTCCCGCAGTCTGGCCTTGAACTCTTCAAGATTTCGCTCAAGTATTGTATGTATCTCGTTTTGTCGCTCGGCAAGGGTTCCCTGGAAGTGTTGATTTATCTCCTCCTTGCGTCTCTCCCATGTCGCAAACTCTTTTGGAAACCGGTCACTGGGGCCTAGTTTCATCAAAGTGTCTAAGGATTCATCGTCAATTTCCTCGGAGAGACATAACACAACATCGTCTCCACTGAAACGCGATCCATCAAGATCAAGATGCTGCTTAGAAGCCCAAGCGGTGCTTACAGAAGAAGCCGGACCTGCGCGGCACTCAGATCGCGGTGAACAAGGTTCTTTTCCAATATCGCCCCCTGTTTGAACTCGGCTGTCATGAAGCCTTGCATAGTTTCTCCGTATAGTAGCCTCGGGGATAGGTCCAGGTGGTCGACGTGGACCCTTGGCGGAGGTTGTTGACAGACAAGAAACGGGGATTCTATCTTTCGACGAGAGAAGAGTTAAGGTCAATGCCGAGGAGAATGTTCTGCGAAAAAATATACCGTGAATCCTGGTCGGGCGACGACATTCTCCTCCTGTTCGTTTGTCTTTACAACGACGAAATCGTAAAGCAGACCGGAATCACCGCCCCACACAATTGCCTGTGAATGTTCTGACGAGAGCAGGCATATTATCTGATCGCATAGTTTCGTCAGGTATCTACGCGGGTCCGTCGTCCGATCAATCTGGGATGAACGAGATGTAAAAGTCACTCATACCGCATGAACATGACTCTATTGTGCTGGGCGGTAGGATCTGACTGGTCACTCCACGTTGTATCTTCAGGCCAATACAAGACATAGGCTTGCTCTTCGGCCGTCGACACGAATGAGCGTACAACGTATAGCCCTGATATTAGAATGGGCTCGGTACTCCTAGTGGTGAACCCGTTCCGCGGCGTAAGTGATATTCCCGCCCTTTTATCAAATAAATTAGTTAATTAGATATCAGAACGCTACACGCACGTATTGCCATCCACGGCATTTATCTTACGGAGGAACCTCACGATTTCCTCTTTTGACCCATATACTCCCAATGGCTTAAGTGAGCATTCATCCAGCTTTTTGAAGTTGATCTTTGTGATAGATGAAGAAGCGCCCGGAGCGAGCGCGTTGATGAACATTTGCAGAGACTGTTGTGCAATGACGATCTTATCAACTACAGATTATATGACTACGTGAAAACAGATAGCCTAGGAAGAGACGATTACCATGACCACTCCCTTGTTCCGTAATCAAATCAAGAAGGCGATACATCCCTTTGATGGGACAGGAAGGATCCTGTGGTGATGGTTCCTGCGCCTGCACGTGACTAGGGTCTATGTCTGCAAAAAATTGAGGCGGAGAAAGCACAGCTGGCACAATATAAGCATATGAGTCTCACTCGTGAGTCTCAGGGTAATTATCCTCACCATCGGCTGCATGGAAGGGTATAGAGGGTCCGGAAGATAATTCCAAAACGGGCGCTAATGTGGGGCGAGGATCTGGGTCTGGTGACCGTTGCAGAAATGAGTGATCAGAACACCAAATGATCATAAAACAACTCGCCCATCAAGAAAAAATCATCATCTCCGGATGCAGGCGTCCCGGGGAGCGACATAAACTGATCGGACTCGGCGCCACCATCGTCGATGGATGTCCCTAACATAACCCTAGACTGGGATCAAGTACGGTAAGCCTCCAAAGCTCAAATTCAAACCGGAGATGTTACAATTGCGGAAGTAGAGACGATGGTCGGATTCGGGCTCGAAAATGGAGCTATACCGAGTAGGTCAGGCACAGTGTTTAGATGATAATCTGTAAGATACTAGGAGTGCCCACCACTTTCAGTTAAACGGGTTGTAGATATCAATTTGTCGGGAATGTGATTTTGAAAGGACCCGATGAAAGTTGTCCTATGGGAAAAAACAGGGCTTTACGATATATATACGAATGACGGGCCCTGTCAGCGAAGATCACGCAGCCCACGTTCAAATCAACTCGTCAGGCGCTAGTGTCGCACGCTTCATGGTCCCAGTTTGGTCCCAGTGTTTCCAGAGAGATTCCGTGATCAGTACCTCAACCGCGGCGATAAAGTCGAAGAAGTTCTGTTTCCTTCGCTATTCTCCACGTTGGTTGATGCTTCTGTACAAGGATAGCATTATTGGACGCATGCAAGGACAGAGCTATCTGATTCGGGTGGGCGTATCTCTGGGAATGTCAACGAGGCAAACTGCCAGGTCATGTTGTTTTCCATGATTATCTAATTATATGGATTTATGTAATGTAATTATGTGAAATTTGCACGTGGAAAGCTTTGGGGGGGTTTTCCCAGTGTTTTCCCTCGACGCAAGCAGGTGGGGTCTCTGTTTTCATCCCACCACCCCCTCCCTCGCCCCAAACGCGAGTCGGAGGGGTGTCCTCTTGGATTTCTTGCCCCCCCTCTATTCCCTCCAAGCGCGAGCTGGAGGGGTTTCCTCTGTTTCTCGTGCCCCAACCCCACCCTCGCCTCAAATGCGAGCGGGTGGGTTTCTGTCACGCCGCCGCCCTCTCTCCTCTGCGTCGCCACCACTCCCACTCCTCCGCGCCACGTCGCCGCTGTCCCCCTCTTCCTGTCCACTCAGCGTCGTCACCGCCTCTCCCTCTCGTCGCTGGTGCTCCCTCTCTCTCTTGTCGCTGGTGCTCTCCCTCTTGTCGCTGGTGCTCCCTCTTCCTCTCATCGCACCCCCCCCCCTTTTTTTTTTCCATGCCTCGTCGCCCCCCTGCCCTTCCCTTTCTATATGCCGTGTCGCCACCCCCGCCCTTCCCTCTCCACCCCACACTGCCGCTGCCCCCCTCCACACGGCGTCGCCACCACCGTCACTCCCTCTCCACGCAGCGTTGCCGCCCCTCTCCACCCAACGTCGCCGCCCCCACCTTTGCCTCTCCCTGCCGCGTCACCGCGTCACCCCCTCCCTCTCCATGCTGCGCCGCCGCCGCCGCCTCTCCACGCAGCGTCACAAGTGCCACGCCACGCCACCTCCATGCCGCGTCGCGGCCACCGCCGCCAGTGCCCCCTCCCTCGTACCCTCTGCCGGCCACCTGCCTCTCCCTTGTCCAAACACGAGAGGAGGGGTTTGTTCCCTGGGCCGTTCCCCTTTCCCTCTTTTACCTTGGTCAACCATTGTAAATATGTAGACAATAAATTATAAATATAAACAATTCAACCTGGAACCTTGCAGAGGTGGTGTCGCATCTTGGTCCAGACCGATCCGATCTAATCACGTGAATTTGTTTGGTTGTCGGGTCGGGAGACGAGGGAGACTTCTGCAACAATATAGGGCCAGGAGTGTTCCGCCAGTTTCAGGGCTTGTGTATCAAAAAGTCACATAAAAACGAAGCATGATGTTATTTCTCACTACAAAACGATCACAAGGCTTCACAGAAGTCCATGTGTAGGGGTGCTACCCACTGACGATAGTTAGTACTGCGGAGAGCGGGCTTTGACCAATTTGATCAACCATTCGAAGGGCGTCTGATTGAAGCTTGCATATCTATTTGTCTGGCCTGTGTCAAGCCAGGAGTGATTTAGCGCGAAATGACCATGACTACGGACGACGGTTGAGGTCACGGCCACGCCCTGTGCATGTCAAGAGATGACCGGTGACCGCTCGTGATGATGACAAGTACCAAGATCACTGGCATTTATTGCAGGCCGACCAAAATACCTTGACTGCAAAACAAAACGCCATGGCTTGCCCCAAGGAACCCAACCCGTATGGGTTAACGAACCAACGCAAAGGAGCCGCCCGGCGCACCAAGTCATACCGTACTAGAAGAAGGGGCGCCCATCAGAGTTCTGGAGGTCTGGAGGCCAGCTTTTGAAGATCATCGAAAAGGTATTGGCGGGTGGGCCTTTTTTTCAGGAAAAGAAGCGTGTGCGTGCGCTTTAAAGCAACAAAATAACCCACAGCATGTGGACTACAATGTGCGTGGCGGCAACTTAAGGCAATCAGATCAAAGCGTCGAACGGCGTGTCACTGTTGAAATTTGAAACGTTGAACGCGACGCGAAGACTACGCGAAGTCGCGAGCTCGTCGGCGTCGGACGATCGGAGTTCTAAATCCTCCCGCCGAATCGCAACATGTACAACTCAATCACAGTACTTCCATGTTTGCACTTCGGTGGCTGCTACACCAAGGTCATTTTACAGTAGGTTGATATGGGTTCATCATAACAGTAAACATGAACGGTAGGTATTACAAGGGGAGATGGACGAAGATACAACAGTCCCACTGGCAGCTCGTTTCGTGGCTGAGACTGTACGGCAGACTTATTCCGATGAAAATAGGAAGCCACGGGGCTTTCTCAATGATTCGGCGAGCCCTAAGAACATCTCTGCCAGGAGCGCCTAATAACTTTCCGCATCAATCCGGTACGATGGAAAAAAAGGCATTGGCCTCTCACCGTGTCCAGAGCATCCGTATAAGAGGAGGGAACGCTAGCGGTAGCAGGGAGCAACGGATCTTGTGGCGCATTGTTCTGTACATGCAGGGCAATCTCCGCCATCCTATGCAGTGAGGGTGAAGTAGAAACCTGCCCGAAAGAGACAGCATGAAATGAAAGGGGCCTCCTGGCATTTATACTGTCAGCAGTCCCTAGAGGGCGTCGAAAATCCATCGCACGAACCCCTGGCGTATGGCTCCATTGCATATGTCGAAGACGGGTTCATCCCCGATGTTGCACTCACCGTCGGACAAGAAAATCACGACAGGCGTTCTATAATGCATGTCAGCGTATCGTGTCAATGTTACAGACTCTTTTGCTCAAAACCTTTCAGTACTCCAGTGTAAGTTCATGATATACTGTGCTGTCTTTAGAGCACGGGTGAAGTCCGTCCCGCCGTCGGCTTGGTATCGCAAGGCGGCTGTCAACAGTTCGTCGGGAGAACTTGTAAAATCGTTTTGTATAGAAGTCGAGGGTTCATGATTGAAGAAGATCAAGCTATAAGCATCTCTCCTTTCACCGCCCAGCTTGGCGTTGCCATCGGTGGCAGCCTGGCGGGCCAGCCAGAAGCTGTACAGAGCAGAAAAGACGGACCCAAGCCTGTTGTTTGCCGTGGGCGTGATGCGGTCAATCCCAGCCGAGTTGGCACGTGGTTGCTGGTCTTGCAGATACATTGATCCAGATCTAGATTCAGAGGCGTTTTTAAAGAAAAAGAAAAAAGGAAATGCAGGGCAACAGACCTGTCGATGACGAATATCCTATGGAATGTCTGGGTTGATGGTGTCAATTAGTGGTAATGGAATAAGCCACTCACACATGGAATACTTGTATGGGATTTTTACAACTGAAGTGGTGGCCATCATTAGACACATATCCGAGACCAACTTGCGCGTCTGCGGCATCGATTGGCGCATGAAATAGCGCCAAAGTGCAGTAAGACGGCTGAGCGTTGGTTCCGCCTACTTCCACAGTGTGTTCGGGACCTTTAAGAATCGCGTTTCAACGTCAGCCATGAAGTCCATGAAGAATGCGAAGATACATTACCTGGGCACATCGCATCGCTTTCCGAGTCGTGTCATGTAAGGCAAAGCACAGCTGAACTCAGTACGAGATTACGTACCACTTCGCAAAATTCACTTGCTCTTCATGACGATATGGGTCTGTAATGAAAGATTGGTTGGATGCAACGCGAAATTGTCGTCTTTATCACCTTTGAAACCTGATCGTCGTAAGAGCAAAATCACGTGGCGCGTTCAAATGACGAGCTTACCCATTTGGCGCCAGTGAAGACCATGCGTGATCCAATCTTTCGGCCGGTCGGGGTTCGGGACCATGCTCTCGTTAACATGCTGTGTCTCGGGTTTATCGTACGGGTGACCATGACAATAGCCAATATGGACGTGTCTCCCCATCGATGTGCACACTAAATTGCACATCATAGGAGCACCCTCGTCGTCTGATGAGAACTTGCGTCCTTCCAACTCGAGGCTGGTCCCATCTGGACCGTCGATAGCCCACCTTGTGCGCAACATGGATCCATGGCTCGTATCATGCTCCTGCTGAGGATGCCCTAAATAAAACTCAGCAACTAGTTGAAACGCAAAGAACTAAAATCAAACCCAAAGACAGCGTGCAAAAATAACCGCATGTCTCGCACCTACAGCTGTTAAGCGCGAGAAGAACTTGGAGTCTTACTGGCTTACCGGCTCTCGCAGAAGTGGAAAGGCTGCCTTTCGTTGCTATGAACGTGAGGACCCAGGTGCTCAACCTCTCCACTCTTGATTATCTTGACGCAGCGGAGACGCTTTGCAGCTGAAGCAGCGTTCTCTAAGGAAAGTCATACACAACCGCGGGAAACATACCTTGCGTATACTGGACGTATGATAAGAATATTAGTCCATGGCCTCAACAAAGAGACGCATACCTTCGTGTATTGGAAGGATTCATGCCTGCCAGTGAACGTCGCCTCCATAGACTCTGGGTCTATTTGGCAGACGCCCGGGGACGAACACTCGGCACTGCAAGAGTGTTCTTGCCTAGAACGCTGAAATAAATGACGTCTCTGAAAGGGAAATTGCACACACACCCGCAAAGGTGACTTTGGTTAGGGACCAAGCCATGTAAGTGGTCCCCGCTGCATAATCGCTTGCATAATTGACAAGAAACGACACATTTTCTACGATCACAGGCATGTTCCACGTGTTCTTCATTTCTAACCGGAGTTATCACAGGGTTCTCTGCGGGAGGTGACATATGGCTCACATAGGAACGCGACACGTCCCAGAACACGTAAGCGATTTCCCGTTCGGTAGCTTCAAGCCAATCAAATCGCACGGCTAAGAGAGTGATTTAGTTTATGCCCACAAAAAAGTTTTAAATAGTCAACACACTTGACCACACATATGGACCGGAGCAGAACAAACGTGCTTGCCTTTGTGTGCCTTTGCCTAGCAAAGATGGAAAGTAAGGTAACGTACATAAGGCAAGGTCAGCGGCGTTACCTTGACGCACTCGTTCATACATCCTTGCTTTCCAGAAAACGCGCAACGCTTCCCGCACAGGTGAGAGTCCACACGGCATCTGGCGCAGCACGGAAGTGTGAGCAACACTTGCCACCGTGAAGATTAATGCTCTCACAAGTGATTTCCTGAATGACCTGCGCTGAAGAAGGTTCGCAGCTAGTTAGGGAAAGGGGGATGAGAGACTTGATTATACTTACGTTTGACCACAAGGTTTGGCAGCTACGGGATCCCGTTCGCAGAATGTACAATCGTGAATGCATTTATGACTAGTCAGGCAATCGTGGCCGCCTTCGTGCAGACGGCTCTGTATGCAGAAAAGGTTGCAGGTGCCACACTGCGAGTTGCAAAGTTCGACTCCGGCTCGTAGATCTATGACAGCGCTGTAAAATGTTCGGCGCATCTCTTCAATGATGGTATTTCCGGCCTGGAACCGTCGTACATTTGACTTCAGCCACCTATCAACATGTCCCACACGCAGATCGACGAGGTGGGTCAAATACTGCGCAAGATTTGATGTCCATTCAGAGTCGTCGATGTGTTGCCTAGAAGTTATCTGGTCCCAGGACTCGCGAAGAGTCCGGAGACAAGATTCGCGATCTGCAACTGGAGAATCTGGTCCTGCAAGCAAAAACTGGGCCGGTGTATCCTCCGCTTCGATCTCTAGGTCCGTATCAAGGTTCTGTGGTCCTCAGTTTGGTGCATGATAACCTCGACTATGACTATACCTTCAGGTGCTCACGATCCGGGAAATCTGAGAATCCCGTCTCCAAAGAATTAGGCAAAATCGCGAGGAGAGAATTCGCACGATGCATAGCCATAGTTTCTACAACCTGATTTAAGGCGACAGCAGATGTCAGAACGAGGGAACACACGTGACATGGCTCCCCAATCGTTTGCCTGTTGGACGACACAGGTGATCAGCAACCCACCCAGATGAAAAGTTGGCTAAGAGACCTTCAACTTGGCCATCAACGTCTTTAGGGTGTGCGAGAATTCGCCAGCGGTGCAACGCGACGATGACTGTTGGTCAATATTCATTTTAAGTGCAGCGAACGGCTTGTAGAAGTCTTTTGATTCGATCACGGGCCACGGGATGACTTGCAGTTCTCCGGCGTGAAGACGAGTGATGAAGTTAGCATCCTGTTCGTCCTGAACTAACTTCTGGAATTTGAGCGCGAGTCTAGACATTCAAGTTGTTAACAGGGAGAAGACCTGGCATGACATAACAAACTAACTCGCTCATCACTTCTGCCTTGTCGGAGTCATCGACACCCTAAAAGCACGTATGAGCTGTGTACTACCCATCTGGTCACTTGCCCACCTTGATGATGACTACGAGTGTGGACTGAGAGAGTGACGGGTCAGATGTCGGATCCAACACAGATGAGCTTGACTGGAAGGACTGGAAGAGGCCCGTAATATCTCTGCTCAGAGCAAAGTCATCATGGAACAGAACCTCCACGAAGCGTAAATTGAGCGGTAACAATCACACTATGACGCGGTTTTCTCACAAGATTAGAAATCGCAGTATTGAAAAGAACAAGAAGCGTGTCCTCCTGAGCCGAACGCTCGAGACTGTATACGCCTGGTTGTTTGTCCATCCTCAGATGGTACCGAGCAGTATCCGATGATTGAACTCACCCTCGAAATTCAGGGCCACAATCAGCGCGTCGTCAGTAGGAGAAACCGACATCCATACACCCTCTAATATTTAGTTATTTTCTCAATTTCGAATGATGGCGGCTCAAAAAACTGACCAGAAGCACTGCCCGAAAAAGAAGTGTCCACGAGGTGATTGAGAGTGAAGCTATTCCCAGCTGATTGTTCTCCCATCGATGAGACAACCTTCACAGGCTTAAATCGGTGTTAGATGATATAGTAATACTCGTACTGAAGCTAGGAAATCCTCACCTTCGATGCCCAATAAGACTGGAAAATCGATTCATACCATCCGAGCGACAAACTGTTCACAATCTTGCTAACTCCAGCCCCCAGCAATGATTTCTCTAGTTGCGCAGAGACGACGCCATCCTTGACTGGAACAAATCCATTATCGTGGGTAGTCGCAATGTGGATAGGGATGAGGCACAGCAAGTCCGCCAACCATTCTCCGGCTCGGAAACGAGAGACCGGCCATTCCCGACTAGAGAGGTACTGGTGCGCAAAAGAAGGGAAGGTTCGTGCGGACACAGATATACCCCTGAGTTCGTCACCAGTTGGCTTTTGCGACGTCCCTTCAAAAGTGTGAATCAGATCTGAAAAGTGAGAAGAATAGTGGCGCCCGTCGCTATCTGTGATGAAAACTAGTGTCTTCTGTTGCCTCTCGCTGGAAGATGTTACCGTATGACGCTTCACCGCCGGCACAACGGGAAAACGTTTCCAGACGTCAGCGTGGCAGTCGATCAAACAATTGGGAACAGTATGATTCCCACGGCCGGATGCTGCCTTCAACCGCCGTTCTCGGAAGGCGAACTCAGTGGTTTTATGGGTGATCTCAAGGATGACAGATCGACAGGACTGTGACTCAAGGTCGAAGCCGATAAGGTGGACGTTGTTCCGATCATTGATGGACGTCAGAAGCGCCGCATTGAGGTCGACAGGAGGATCAGGGAGCGTGACAGAAATCCCATCGGTCGACGCAAACGTAGACCAGTGATACGCAGTCAGTGTAGACACCCCGTCCTCTTCTTGGACTGCGAGCATACATGACCCATCCGGGGATGAGTAAATAGCGCGTGGTATCTGCGACAGCTGTAGGGAGGCGGGTCTGGAAAGGGCATCAGAAACGCACGCGTGAAGACAAGAGGAATTGAATATACTTGAGCTGCAGTGTAATTAAAGAGAAAATCCTGGCATGAGCGCTCGAGTCCACAAATAGTATCTCTTCGCTTCCGTGAACGAAACATGCATGGACAATGGATACTCCAGTATCATAGAATGGAAGGAGGTCTATTGTGGTTCCCGGTCCCCGCAAGGATTTGAGCTCCACATCAAATACGAGTATATGGAGTTGCATCTAGAAACCTTGGTTAGTAACGTGAAATAAATCAAATGGAAAAGGAAGGACATACTCTGGAGGATGCGTACACGGCCAACATACGTTTTGATTCGTCGAAAGCAAAGAGACACGTTTGACCGATTTTATCCTCATGAAAGACCTTTGCATGCAATTTGTTCTTGATAGCGGCGTTTATATGGCTTAGCTTGTCGAGATAGATCATGACGTTTCCTTGAGAATCGACAAGGCCCACAAGAATACGATCTCCTTCCAGAAGATGAGCGTATCTGAGTAGCGACAATCAGCACTAGCAATGGTCCAGCATGTACCAGTTTATCGCACACTCACTTTATGATGGTGTCAGCAAAAACTCGAAATGATGGAGAAAGTCGCCCATTCAGGGTGGGAGCTGGGTCTAAAGGTGAATCGACCTGGAGATTGAGTTGTTGCTCAGTCTGCAGGTGCAACGCGTGAACATGATATTCGATCTCGTGACTTTGCTGGGATACTTGACGGCCCTTCATGGAGTACGATACTGTCCAGTTGATGAGGTACACTCTCGATTGAAGGGGGTGGAATAACAGACCTGGAGAATAGTAATTATCCCTGTTCGCTGCAAAGCTGTCGACATGCAAGCACCTAGCACTGCGTTTTGTTACGTTATGGACTATGACCCGAGGCTGTGGTGAACGTACGATTGAGAGCGCTCTCGGGACAAATTCTCAACTTGACGAACAAAATCAGACCTAAGGATTCCGAGTTTCTCGTCTTGTTCACGGGTGATTTCTCGTTCTATTTGTTTGACCCACTCTGCCTTCTGAATCGAGAAAATCTTCTGGCCAGTTCCATCCACGAGAGACTCGATCAACTCCCTGAGACAAGCATGGGCAGTTTCCTCGGCGTCAGCAGTAGCATCATGTAAGTATTCATCGATGGGAGCCGTGCTGAGCTGTACGAGGAAGTCCGAGTCGGACACCGATGATGCATAACTATTGGCATCTTTCCACAACGCCTCCTCCCTCGTCAGTTTGGGACCATTGTTTATCCCTAGAGTGCTCTTGACGCGTCCCTTGACGGTATCCTTGGCGACATTAATGTGGGCGCCATTGATACTTCCTTGAAGTTTGTCCTCCTTCCTATGGACTTTGAGAAGTCCCAAGACTGCTTGCTCATCTCGGCAAGTAAGTACGGCGTCGGCCAAGCTCCGGATCTGGTCCCTATCCAGACCATTGATTTTTCCAAGGAGAAAATTAAGGATAAGGATGCGCTCCCTTTTAAACTGGAACTCTGTCCTCTTTATCCCTTTTCCGAGATTGGCGGCACGTATGTCACTCCTAAAGGTTTGTTCCGCTTTCGGAGAAAAGCGAAAGAGGTCATAGAGTGGGTCTAAACGCCATGTCAGCATGGAAGTAAGTAGAGAATAGACACGCTTTACGCGTTGTATCACTGGGGTCTACCTTGGGTTTGGTGGTCTTAGGGGAGCTCGACTGGGGCAGAACAGCCTCGCGCTCAACGGACCTGTTATCAATTGCGACGTCCACAGATCAGATTACTTGGCGAGTGGTGTGAACAGACAGCGCTCACGGGAACTCCTTTAGCACCTCAATTATCACAGCTTCCCGTAGTTTGATCTTGAATTCTTTGAGATTTCGCTCAAGTATTGTATGTATCTCGTTTTGCCGTTCGGCAAGTGTCCCCTGGAAGCGTTGATTTATCTCCCCCTTGCGTCTCTCCCATGTTGCAAACTCTTTTGGAAACCTGTCACTGGGGCCTAGTTTCATCAAAGTGTCTAAGGATTCATCGTCGATTTTCTCGGAAAGACATAGTACAACATCGCCTCCACTGAAACGTGATCCCATCAAGATCAAGGTGCCGCTTAGAAGCCCAAGCGGTGCTCACAGAAAAAGGCGGACCAGCGGGGCAGTCAGATTGCGGTGAACAAAGTTCTTGACCAATATCTCTCCTTGTTTGAACTCAGCTGTCATAAAACCTTGCATGGTTTCTCCATATAGCAGCCTCGGAGATAAGTCCGGGTCGTCGGCGTGGGTCGTCTGCGGAGGCTGATGATGGACAAAGAACGGGGATTCTATCTGCCGACGAGGGAAGAGTCGAGGTCAGTCAATGCCAAGGAAGAACGTTCTGCGAAAAAATATACTGTGAATCCCGGTCGGGCGACAACATTCTCCTCTTGATCACATGTCTTTACAACGACGAAGTCATAGAGCAGACCCGAGTCATCGCCCCACACAATTGCTTGAGAATGTTTTGACGACAGTAGGCAGATTATCTGATCGCATAGTTTCGTCAGGTATCTACGCGGGTCCGATTAATCTGGGATGAACGAGAATGGAAAGGTCACTCATACCGCATGAACATAACTCTATTGTGCTGGACAGCAGAATCTGCCTGGTCACCCCACGTTGTGTCTTCAGGCCAATATAAGATATACGCTTGTTCTTTGGCCGTCGATATAGATGGGCGCACAACGTATAGCCCTGATATTAGAATGGGATCAGCACCCTTAGCGGTGAACCCATTCTGCGGCGGGAGCAATATTCTCGCCCTTTTCTCAAACAAATTAGCTTAATCAGATATCAGAAGGCTACACGCACGTATTGTCATCCACGGCATGTATCTTACGGAGGAACCTCACGATTTCCTTTTTCGATCCATATAATCCCAATGGCCTAAGTGAACATTCATTCAGCCTCTTGAAGTTGATCTTCGTGATAGATGAAGACGCGCCCGGAGCGATCGCGTTGATAAACGCCTGCAGAGATTGTTGTCCAATGACAATCTTATCAACTACAAATTTCATGACTACGTGAAAACTGATATCCTAGGAAGAGACGATTACCATGGCCATTACCCCCTTGTTCCGTAATCAAATCAAGAAGGCGATACATCCCTTTGACGGGGCAGGAGGGATCCTCGGGTGGCGGTTGTTTCGGCACATGCATGGGACTACGATCTATGTTTGCCAATAATTGAGGCGCAGAAAGCATTGTTGGCATAACATGAGTCATACTAGTGAGCCTCATGGTAATTCTCCTCACCATCCTCTGTACGGAGGGGCACAGACGGCCCGATGGACAATTCCAAAGCAGGCGCTAATGCGGAAGGAGGATTTGGGTCTGGACCGTTGCAGAAATGAGCAATCAGAACACCAGATAATCATAAGCCGACTCGCCCATCAAGAAGAAACCATCCTCTTCAGTAGTAGGCGTCCCCGGGAGCGATTTAAATTGATCCGACTCTGCGCCACCATCAATAGATGTCCGTAACATAACCCTAGACTGGGATCATGTATGGTAAGCCTCCAAGACTCAAGTTCAAACCGGGTGAAGATGTTACAATTGAAGTAGAGACGATGGGCGGATTCGAGCTCGAAAATGGATCTACACCTGAGTTGGTCAGGCACAGCGTTTAGATGATAATCTGGAAGACAGTAGAAGGAGTGCCCACCACTTTCAGTAAAACGGGTTGTGGACATCAAATTGTCGGGGATGAGATGTTTAATGGACCCGATGAAAGCTGTCCTTGGGGGAAAAGGGAGGGCTTTACGATATATATATGGATGAGGGGCCCTGTCTGCGAAGATCACGCAGCCACTTTCAAATCGACTCGTCAGGCGCTAGTGTGGCACCCTTCATGGTCCCAGTTTGGTCCCAGTGTTTTCAGAGATATTCCGTGATCAGTACCCCAACCGCGGTGATGAAGTCGAAGACGTTGCGTTTCCTTCGCCGTTCTCCACGTTGGTTGATGCCTGAGGCTGAGTCATGCCTCTGTGCAAGGATAGCACTATCGGACGCATGGAGGGACAGACTCGGAGCTACCTGATTCGGGTGGGCGTATCTCTGCTGTCAACGAGGCAGTGCAAGCCGTGTATCCGCGGTAATGCGGCATCGTTTTCCATGATTATCTAATTTCTGGATTTATGTCATAGGTGCGCCACGTGGCGGGGTCCGAAAGTGACATGATGTAAGCAAGAAATGCGGACCGGACATGCGTCGCATTTACAAATTATGGGGCCCTCTTCCAGGGGTTTTTGTTTCCACATTTCGGAAATGCGAAATCGAAATGTGAAACCCCCTCGCTGTGTCTACATTCACTACTGTGTGCAGTACAGCATATTAATAACAGGAAATGGAACATACTTTGTCGCGAATCGCGCCGCCCTGCGGCCCTGATTCAAGGCTGATGATGGCCAACTTCAATTCAAGATTCAAGATAGCAAAGATACGAGGCACTGACGAGTCATGTTCGCCCAAACCCGTCGGACGACGGACGCATACAGTACTGCGCCGAGAACAAATGCGGGTCGCGGACTTCCGGAAGATGAATCGATGAAGCTCGTCTCGATGACTCTCGTTTGAATTGTTCTGAGCGCGGGAATAGAACTCATGATGTCATCCCACCGCATCCCACTCTCCAGGTCGAGCTCGGACCTCAGGCCTCAGCGCCTCAGCGGCCTCAGCGCTCAGCCTCAGACCCTTTCGGCTTAGGAACAACTCCGGTATGTTCGCCCCTCGGAAGATCCCAAGATCAAGATTCGGTCGGACTAAGTTACTGTACTGGTGGTCAGCGATGTTCACTCCGATATCCTACACACCCGAACCGTATATATTGTACATCAGATTAACATAAAAACAAACCACTGCGCCTTTTACCGCGCTGTACATTGTGTGTGTACAAATCCGTAGGGGCGAATCCCGGGCGATCATCAATATTAATCAACTTTCGAAATCCCGATTTACTGCAGTACATAGGGGTTGGGCAGAGACCGCGGAGTTCACTTTCTGTAATGTTGACGCGCTCAAGCGCGCGATGGGTCGCAGGGACTACGGTCATGGCGGTCAATCCGTTATACTTTGAACAAAAATGCCTAAAGACGGGGCTCAGAAATCGCTACTCCACGGGTTACAAGTACTCACGAGTTGCACCCGGAACTCATTTGCGCGTGGCACACTGGCGTGGACATCAACTCCCATTCTTCCCGATGACCGTGAAAAGCCGAAGTTCCAGCCCTGCTGCCGTTGCTGCTGCTGCTGCTGCTGCTGCTGGACCGGATGTTTCAGTTCCGAAGAGCTGTCACATGAATGCGCTGGCCCATTAGGAATGATCTCCTGCTGGCATCCCTTGCACCAGACATAGCCACAGCCTTCTATGGGGCAATTCAATTTCTGCGCCTTGTTGAACCCCTCTTTATCGAAGAAACTGGATTGGCCGCACCTGTCCGGCACTTGAGATCTAGACACAACTACATCGATTACTATTCTCACTCACCTACGGCACTGCAACTGAACGATAAACTCTGCCATTTCCATCCCGATCCACGTTTCGTATTGCTCCTGCGTGGTACCAATATCGAGCACCAGATTCCGCGTGACCTCTATGACAACAAACACGTTAGCCTACCAGTCCAGAATCAACCAAAGTAACGGAAGATAGACACGTAACTCCCAACCGATTCCGGGCGGTTCTCGCCTGGCTCCGCAGTACACGTTGGACACAAAACGGGGAAACGGCGCGACTCTATGTGCGACACGATGAGCCCACGAACGCATTCCCTACAAAACGAGTGTCCGCAAGGCTCGATACGCGCGATCGTTTCTTCTGGAAGGGTGTCCATGCACACTCCGCAGTCGAACACGCGCTGTTCCTCCGCAGCAGCGATAAGTTCCGCACGCTCCGCAGCCAACAGGTGATCCTCTTCGTCAAACCGGCGCTGCAGCATGGTAGCCAACTGGCTCGAAGAAAGAGAAAGAATTGGGCATTCCATTTCCTCACTCGGCGAGGACAAGGTCGGACTGTGCTGATGAGTGACGATCATGAATCGTTGAATCATCGCGGATGAGGGAGGGAAGTCACCGAAGTTGCCTCAGAAGACCACGACTTTGGATCAAATGGTTGACGGAATGCCCAGAGCGGTTGTTGGACTACTGTAGGAGTGGTGGCCAGAGACGCCGGAACGTCGAATCTCATGTCGGGCTGGAATAACGCCATAGTAACTGACTATCAAGGTAAGCGTTCCGAGGAAGGGGGAAGCAGCAATGAGTTGGTCTAGTTGTGGCATCGCAAGGACATATAGGTGCACGGTGAGGCGTGCAGCAGGTTCACATGCCATGGCTGCTCGTGGAGAGATCAAGTCAGCTTAGCGCCCGCCGCGCCCCACTCGTCACACCCCTAACATCCCAGCCAGTGTATCACAATATAGGGACCAGGGTGGACTGTCGGTTCCAGGGCTTGTCTATCACGAAGTCACATAAAACGAGGCTTGATGTTGTTTCACCCTACCAACGATCACAATGCTTCACAGAAGTCTATCTGTAGGGGTGATGCCCCACTGGCGCACCGCGGACTGGGTAGTAGAGTGCGGGCTTTGATCAACCATCGGAAGTGTGTCGTGCTGAAGCCTGCATATCTATGTGTCCGCTCACGTCAGCCACGAGTGATCTTGACGTGATACTGTACGAGTTAACGAACCAACGCGAAGGAGCCGCCCGCCGCTGCGCCGCAGACAACCACCAAAGCGTAGCGTATTGGAAGGACAGGATCCGAATACCAGCTTTTGGAGAATCGCTGGGTGGGCCTTTTTTCTTTTAGGAAAGAAGCCTGGGCGTCTTCACTTCGATAACACTAAAATAACCCACAGTATGTGGGCTATAATGTGCGCGGCGGCCGAATTCCAATGATAGTAGGCGGCGATTAGACCAAAGCGTAAATACAGCGAGGATTCGAAATGCATGTCAAGCATGTGCCCAGTAATCGTCCTCGTGTCAAGGCACGAGGGGGCACATGCACATGCACGTGGGCGCATTCCCAAGATCATATCTTGATCTGCCAAAAATCTAGATTACGGGGTTTTCCGGTGGATCAGCGATCAAGATCGTACCCCTCGTGACCGGCACTGATTGCTGCTGCATATGTTGTACAGTCACGTGTCATAAGTATTTGCGCGTCGTGTTCGACTTTTTTGTTTTCGAAAATCCATATTATATTCTACAACACTCTGTTCATGCCAAAAGTTCTTGGATCAAGAGAGACTACCCCTCAGCTTCGTAAATCCATCTGTCAACAGGCAGCTCAAGGCCATCCACTCTCACAAATTGCCATTAACTTCCACCTCCCTGTACGCACGGTCCAGTCAATTGTCAAGAGGGGCGCCGAAAGGGGCTACAACGAAAATGAACCCAGAATAGGAAGGCCTCGAAAAATCGATCATCGAAGTCTCCGACACCTCAAACTCAACATACTACGAGATCGTCGACAATCACTCCAGAACATCACTTCTGATGCCAACCTCTTCCTACCCTTGCCCATGCATCCCACCACTGTTCAAAGGGCTCTGAAGACTGGCCTGGGTGTGTCTCGTCACATAGCAGCCAAGAAGCCATTTCTCAGCACAGTTCACATTCGGAAAAGGAAGGAATGGGTGAAGGAAGCGTTGCTGATGACGAGGGAGGATTGGATAAGGATCATCTGGACAGATGAGTGCTCAGTCGAGGTCGGGAAGCAGTCGAGGGAGTGTGTGGTGTGGTGGAAACCAGGAGAGAGGTATGAGCTGGATTGCCTGGTCCTGACATTCAAGTCAGGACGGCAAAGTGTCATGGTTTGGGGGTGCATCTCATATGGAATGCGAGGTCCACTGGTCCAGATACCTTCTGGCATGCGTACAGGTGCTGATTATGTTCACTTAATCCTCAATGGGCCACTTTGGGAGTTTTACATTCAGCAGAGCAAAGAGAAGGGCTTCGTAAAGGTGGTGGAAGATGGGGTGTTACTGTCCCCTCGACCCTGGGACTTCCCCCCCTCGATCGACGGAGATGTTAGCCGCGAGGATAGCCCCATGGAGTTGGATGAGCCCGAGGGAGCAGTAAGCCTCGATTAAGTATGTACAACTGTATGCCTCACCTGATGTGGATGGACTACATGAGTCGCCTGGTGACTCAGCCCTATGTACGTGACTTGCAGCCCCGTATCGTCGTGTTCTCCGTGCCCTGTGCCTCGTGTCTTGTACCCCGTACCCTGTACCCTGTAGTACTATAAGTACGACTCGTTAGTGACCCTAAGTCGCTAAGTTGAGTCTCCTGTCCGTCTTACAACGGCAATATCATCTATTCCCCACTCCTAGCCAGAAGGCGGCTGCTAAGAGCCTTGTCACTACCACTCTGAGTCTACTCGTTATCGTCGCATAAGCAGCGGTGACATTAGACTCAACTTTCTCATCATCACAGAGGCCCCACCCAAGGAATACCTCACGGACTTTGGAGACGACGACAAGCCACCAAAGAACGCACACCTGTGAAGAATCGACAAAGGAGTCATCCCCGGATACGACGGGATAGCAATACTATACCATCCTGATACAACCAAGAAGGCACAGGACTGCATAGACGGAACCCACGTCTGGATACACAACGAGAAAGGATTCCTCACCCAAGTCTACCTCGAAGAAGACGGAGACAAATTCAAACTAGTGCGAGGACCTAGAAGACCTGACATCGAGGCTCACAACAAGCTGAACGCACAAGAAAGACGTCGACGCAGACGCGAGGGAGGAACATTCCTACCCATTCCACTTGACTCCGACTCCGACGCCGAGGATAACACCCGGCCCCCATCTCCCGTCTCCACAGACCAACAACCCAACTCACCTACCACGGACGAAGAACCCACAGAGGATCGCACCAACGCCATCATCAGGAACTCTCCACTCATCGATACTCGACCATTCGCCCCGTTGATACGCGAGCACACCATGGCAACCACCACAGCAACCACTACCGCCACCACAACCACTAAACCCAAGATAGTGGCCTCCGTGCAGAAGAAGCTAGACACAGCAATGAAGCAACAACTGAGCAACAACCCCGGAGGCGGAGGAGGCAACCCTGGAGGAGGAAGCAACCCCGGAGGAGGGGGAGGCAACCCTGGAGGAGGAGGAGGCAACCCAGGAGGAAACCCCGGAGCCCCCAACCCTCCAGCGGCACCACCCATGCCCCCGGCAAACCAAGATGCCCGCCTCATGGGAAGCGCCCCCACGGAGTTCGACGGAGACCGAGCAAAGGCAGATCAATTCATAAACGAACTACGACACTACTTCCGCGTAAACGCCACGGTCCCCGGCCTCCAATCCTGGATCCGCCGCGTAGCGATAGCGCTGACATTCATCAAAGGCCCGACAGTGGACGAATGGGCCCTCAACCAAGGAGACTGGGTAGACCGACTGGACCCACTCCTCGAAGACGTCCCCAACATCTGGGTACACTTCCTAAATGAGTTCCGGAACCAATTCCAGGACACACAAGCCGAAGAACGAGCACGACTTCAGATAGAAAACATGAAGATGAAGTGGCCCGACGTTGACCAATACATCCAAGACTTCGAAAGGGTCGCCCAAAAGGCCGAATACCCGCTCACGGCACCCGCAACCATCAGATACTTCCTAAAGGGACTGACCAAATCCATCGTCAATGACATAGTCAAACCCCCCAAGGTCAATACCTATGGAGAAATCAAACAGCGAGCAATCGACAGCGTGGTGTCCCAACTCCTCATCTACGAGATGTTCAAACAGGATAAAAACACCACGAGCCGACCACCGTCGTCGCGCTGGAATCGATTTGCACAACCTAACCCCCCCAACCAGCAGCCCAGCCGCCCCAACATCTGAGGGTACAACTCCACCAACGCTCCCTGCCACTTAAACAACGCCCCCGTCCCAATGGACGTTGATGCAGACCGAGCACGCGCTAACCGAAACAACAACTGGAGGAATCGAAACCCCCAAGGAAGGACGGTCCAAATGCAAGACGAACAAGGAAACGTCTATCAGGTGAACGTCGCCCAAACCCAACCGATCGATAGGAACTCCCGCAGCGCTGACCGAGCCCCCCGTGGCGCCTGCTACGAATGCAACCAAGTTGGGCACTTCGCGCGCAACTGCCCCAACCGGAAGAAGAAACCGCGCGTAGCCACAGCACAACTGGTCGACTGGATGTCAGACACCACGACCACTAATGAGAACCCAGTGGACGAAATAGCCACCAGACTAGCGGCCATGTCCACCGATCAACGAGACCAAGTAGCAGCACACTTCGGAGGAGGGATAGTAGCAGCCAAGGAAGAGGGTTTTCAGGACTGCCTAACCAGTTCGGCCTTGGTTAGGGCATTAAGTACAAGGAGCATGTATCTATCGAACCGTCGATCAATGACAATTCGCGTATATCTAAACTCCCTGTTTAAGAGGGCCGAAACCTCCGCATTACTAGACTCCGGCGCTACGGAGAACTTCATTAACCCCGCCTATGCAAGGGAACTCAAGCTGCCAATCGAAGAACTGGCAGAACCCCGCAAGGTGTTCAACGTGGACGGGACGCAGAACTGCCACGGCCAAATCACCCACTACACTGACCTAGACGTACGAACGGGCGACCAAACGCACACCATGCACTTTTTCCTCACCAACCTAGGCGAGCAAAAAGTAATCTTAGGCTACCCATGGTTTGCCGCAGTCCAACCAGTCATCAACTGGGCAAAGGGGTGGATCGCCTACGAACAACTACCTGTAGTCATTAAAGCCAGGATCAGACGAACGACAGCGAAAATCCACACTGCCACAGCGTCCGACAGGCAAACACTAGCCTCAAAACTGGCCGAAAAACATGCGATCCAAGCCCTACCGATCTGTTAAGCCCGCAGCGGGGCTTCGTGCACACTTGACCGAAGAGGAAGGTGTGCGGTCCGAAGCGTGCCATGACACGCGATCAGACTCCTGAGGTGCGCGTTGATTGTTATAGCACAATCACTAAGCTCCGAAGGTGAGATCTGCCTTTAAGGACCTCGAAGGGTAAATGAAAGAGCTGAGAGGGCCGCGCAATGAACAGGAGAGTACAAGGAGCTGCGATTGCAAAGCAAAGTCGAGCTTAAGGCTCAACTATCCGTATGAAGTCATATATATACAGGTTTGAATCGTGTATGACTAATAGTCCTACAACCGATTGGTAAGTCGGTTTGTCAGTCCATCAGTCATGCTCAGTCATCGTATAGTACACTGTCAGCATGATGCGCGTATCAGTCAGCTTGGCCAGGGTCATCAGTCAGTGGTACAGTAAGGAATCTCAGTCATCCAGTCCGAACAGAGAGCCACACGTGTATCGTACATGAGTCATGGGATCACGTGATCCCAGCCAGTCCGTCGGTCCGTAAAACACCTCACCTCTCTCCATACCAGAGGTGGAGCTTATCACCACCCTCCCCTCAAAGGAGCGCTTCCATGCACTAATCGGATCCCTCATTGTTGCCGGGGATGTAGTCATAGGGTGGTGAAGGGGAACGAGGGGCGTAAGAGGGGCCCGCGTTCTCGAACTCGTCTAGGACGACTTGGGTAATAGCCTGGCGCATGGCAATTCCTGCGCTGCTGAGTTCTCCCTTGCAGAGGTCGTCGCACCCCGCGTTGTTGTGATCGTATTCTATCTCCCGTTCTTCCAATGTGAGGTATCGGGCGTGACGTTGACAGGTGAGGTAGTGGCCGTTGGCGTGATGGCGGCGGCCTCCATAAGGGCAGGTGTCCGGCATCTGGTTCCGGAAAAAGCGGTGGTGGCGGGGAACTCGGCACCAGCCGGACGCCGAGATCGAACAGAGGTGATGGGGTGTTTCGCATTGGGTGGAGAGGTGATCGTACCATGGGCAGTAAGAGCAACGCTTGCACTCTTCGAATTCCTCTTGGGCCAGGGCGTCGTCGGTGGCATTCTCGCTGTTCCAAGAGACCCTGCTGCCTGCTCCTCCTCTCAGCCGAGAGTCGGGTCGTGTTACGATGTTGGTGTGGTAAGGCGCGGTACTGCGTCTGATGCGTCGGTGTCGCCATGCCAGTTCACCTCTCTGATCATCCTCATCTACCAGTTCCAAGAGCCGCTCTCACACATTGGCCCGGATGAGCCGTTGACGGACCGCCTTGGTTCGTCCGACATGAGTGAGTTGGTATATGCCGAACTCGGCCCTCCTCTTCTGCGTGTAGGCCTCCAGGGCTTGGACCTCTTGGAGACAGAGGGCCAATTTGCGCTTGTCGGCTTCCAGATTTCTGAGGCGGATAATGTCCGCCTTTACCCCGTAGTCCCCTAGATCTTCAATTGCCCTTTCCATCAGGCCTCCGATCATCCTTTCTTCTGTCAACAGTATGAAGTGCCTGTCATCACGGTAGTCGGCGGGTGCCGCCCAAGATGCCGGAGCGGCCTCTAGAACTTCGGCGTAGACGGGCCTCCCAGCTCCCATAGTCCCGTAGATAGTGGGCTCTCCTGTAATGTTGTCGACGCGGAAGCATATGAACCTTGCATCTACCTTGGTTGTGGGCTCCGCCTCGGTTGCTGGGATTTTGATGGCGGTGCGGTGGATCTCCGACTGGAATCTAATCCAGTCGTCGCCTGGGTGCGACTGCACCAAGTCGTCTACGTCAATCTCCAAGGTGTAATGTGACGGGAAGCTGTGCATGGACGTTGCAGGGGAGGAGCCCGAGTTCGTGCTCGAGACCGAAGATAGTGGGGTGGCCGCGCGGTGTATGAGGTTGGTGTCAGGATCTCGTACCAGGGGATGATCGGCCTCTTCCTGTCTTTCTAACATTAGCTGGGCCGCTGTGAGCCCTGTTGCCGAGTAGAAGAGCCTTTCTCGGGCGAAGCTACTCAGACCCCGGACCTGGTTACGTGGGTCATTAGGGTCGTTCTGGGGTAGTGGGTTTGTGCGAGGGGGAATGGGAAGTGGTTCGGGGCTGGGGACGCGGCTTGGTCCGTGAACGCTGTATAGTGAGGGCGAGAGGCGTAGGTATTCTTCGAGCCCAAAGCGGGGGGGTGTGTCTGTCGGTGGAGCGTACTCTGGTTCTTCCGGGAAGGTTGGTGGTGGTTCGTCGGTGGGGTGCAGCGAGGCTTCTAGCACGGCGACTTCTTCCGTGTCGACGGCTAGCATGGCGTTACGAGTGGCAGGGGATGGTGAGCTGTACTGTGAGGACATCAGGGATAGGTTTTCGAATTGTGAGCACAGTGTAGTGATGTCGGGGAGTGGTGAGGACTCCATGGTCGATCCCTGGGGGTTTATAACCATTCTCCGGATGGCCTTGGGGTTCTTATTGTGGAATTCCTTCACCTTTACAGAGGTGTTGCTCAGATTCCGTTTTGGTTCCCAGGAATCATGGGCTTCGGAGAATCCCTTCCACCGGACGAGGTATTGTAGTACCTTTGCCTTTCCTGTTCGCCTTGAGGCTAGCACGTTTTCCACTTCCCACTCCTCGTGTCCTTCGATCAGGTCAGGAGGTGCTTCAGGGAAGTTGGGTCCATGGAACTCCGTCTCCTTATAGGGGTGGAGAACAGCCGCGTGGAATGTGTTGTGGATTTTCCACGTGGCTGGGAGGTCCAGCCTGTACGTTACGGCGCTCAGCACTTCTGTAATTTTGAAGGGTCCAAAGCGTTTGGCCCTTAGCTTCATTGTAGGGTGTGTTGTTCGTAAATGGGTCCCTTCCAGCCAAACCTTCTGATCTACACAGTATCTCTGAAAGTGTGGGTTCTTGGTCCAAAGGGACTGTGCCTTGCTGATGGCTTCTTGGGTGCTTTTCCTGGCTTCTAGAAGTTGGGATTTTCTTTCTTTGATTGCCGGTACATTCCCGACACGTGTGGGTTGATGAGTGCGGGGAATGAATCCCATCCAGAGTTCGTATGGGGGTTTCTTCGTGGTCGAAGAGGGTCGAGAATTTATCATGTACTGGGCGACCTTGAGCCAGTCTGCCCAGTTATCTTGTTGATGGTTGCAGAAGATTCTCAGTATGGTTTCGACCGTCTGGTTCGTTCTTTCCGATTGCCCGTCTGTTTGAGGGTGATAGGCCGAGCTCATGTTTTGCTTGATTTCGAGTTGGGCGCAAAGTTCCTTGAAGAATTGCGAGGTGAACCGCGTGTCTCTGTCCGAGATAATTCTTTTAGGAATTCCGGTATAGGGGAACGTGTGGTCCCTGAAGAGCCTCACGACCTCTTCGCTCCCCATGTCTTCTCTGCACGGGATCAGGATTACGGCTTTTGTACAGTCATGATCGGTGATGGTGAGAATCGTGTCACAGCCGTGTGACTCGGGTAGTTTCGTAATGAAGTCTACTGTGATGGTGGCAAAGGGGGTCGTGTCTTCGCCAGGGCCGATCGGCGCAATGGGGGGTACGTTTCGATGCGTGATTGTTTTTACCGCCTGGCAGGTGGCGCATCCCCTGACGTATTCTTCCACATCTTTGTGGATGGTCGGCCACCAGTAGTCTCGTTTCAGCGCTAAATAAGTCTTCCAGACTCCTGGATGACCCGACGTCAGAGTGTCATGGTATTCTTGTAGGAACGTGCGTCGGAGTTGCTCATCTTCCGGAATCACCAATGATCCTGCCTTCCACCAGACCTTCCATTCGTCTTGGTAGATATCGTGTTTCTTCTTCCAAGTTCGGCACAATTCTTCGTTCGCTTTCTGTAGTTGGTGAACTTGCTGCTCTAAGATAGAGATTTCGATGGCTCGGGCGAATAGTTCGTTGGGAAGGGCCGTGGTTTCCTCGTTGTCGGCTGATCCATCATCGTGATCTGGTCGTCGGGACAGAGGGTCGGCCTGATTTTTCTTTCCCGGTAGGTGAACTAGCTCGAAATCGAAGTCCGCTAGGAACACGATGTAACGAGCCACGCGTCTGTTCAGCTTTTGTGGGTGCCTGTAATAACAGAGATTGTCGTGGTCGGTGTAGATCGTCAGTTTATGGGGTGACCCCATAACAAGATGTCTGACACGTTTGAGCCCTTCTATGATGGCTAGGAACTCTCGGTCGCCAATGGAGTAATTTCTTTCAGCCGCATTGAGGGCTTTGGAGTGATAGGCCACTGCTCTCCTCTTATTCTGATCGTCTCTTTGGAAGAGGATGCTTCCTAGGGCGAATGCTGAGGCATCAACTCCGAGTTCATACGGTTTGGAGGGGTCGGGGTGCCAGAGGACAGGTTCGGTGGTTACTCGTGTGATGAGTTTGTCCAACGCTTTTGTGCACTTTTCGGTCCAGACAAAGGGGGTCCCCTTTTTTGTGAGGTCGTGTAGAGGTCGGGCTATAGATGTGAATCCTTGGATGAAGGGTCGCTGGTAGCCTAATACGCCTAGGGTCTTCCTTATTTCTTCTACGGATTTGAGAGTCCTGGGCCATTCTGATATTCCTTTTACCTTGGCGGGGTTGATACGAACTCGTCCACCTCCTACAAGCCATCCAAGGATTTCCATTTCGTCTTTTTCGAATTGACATTTCTTCGGCTTCAGGAAGTAAGAACATTCTTCCATTTTGTCGAGGAAGTCATGGACGATTTGTTTATGCAGTTGGCGGCCTTCTTTGTCGTTGGCCGTGGCTACCCACCAGTCGTCCATGTAATTTCCTAGGTTTTCGGGGTACTGTTAAGCCCGCAGCGGGGCTTCGTGCACACTTGACTGAAGGGGGAAGTGTGCGGTCCGAAGCATGCCGTGACACGCGATCAGACTCCTGAGGTGCGCGTTGATTGTTATAGCACAATCACTAAGCTCCGAAGGTGAGATCCGCCTTTAAGGACCTCGAAGGATAGATGAAAGAGCTGAGAGGGCTGCGCAATGAACAGGAGAATACAAGGAGCTGCGATTGCAAAGCAAAGTCGAGCTTAAGGCTCAACTGTCCGTACAGAGTCGTATATATACAGAGTTGAACCTTGTATGACTAATAGTCCTAGAGCCGGTTGCTAAGCCGGTTTGTAAGGGATCAGTCATCCATCCTATCGTACAGTAAGCATGATGCACTTGTGAGTCATCCATCAGTCAGCGGTTCAGTAAGAGTCTCAGTCAGCCAGTCCAGTCGAGGAGCCACGCGTGTATTGTATGTGAGTCATGGGATCACGTGATCCCAGCCAGTCCGTCGGTCCGTAAAACACTTCACCTCTCTCCGTACCAGAGGCGGAGCTTATCACCACCCTCCCCTCAAAGGAGCGCTTCCACGCGCTTAATCGGATCCCTCGTTGTTGCCGGGGACATAGTCATAGGACGGTGAAGGAGAGCGAGGGGCGTAAGAGGGGCCCACGTTTTCGAACTCGTCGAGCACGACCTGGGTGATTGCCTGACGCATGGCAATCCCCGCGCTGCTGAGCTCTCCTTTACAGAGATCGTCGCACCCCGCGTTGTTGTGGTTGTACTCTATCTCCCGCTCTTCCAGCGTGAGGTAACGGGCGTGACGTTGGCGGGTGAGGTAATGGCCGTTGGCATGACGGCGGCGGCCTCCATAGGGGCAGGTGTCCGGCATTTGGTTCCGGAAGAAGCAGTGGTGACAGGGAACTCGGCACCAGCCCGATGCCGAGATCGAGCAGAGGTGATGGGGCGTTTCGCAGTGGGTGGAAAGGTGGTCGTACCACGGGCAGTAAGAGCAGCGCTTGCACTCTTCGAATTCCTCCTGGGCCAGGGCGTCGTTGGTGGCATTCTCGCTATTCCAAGAGACTCTGCTGCCCGCTCCTCCTCTTAGCCGAGAGTCGGGTCTTGTTACGATGTTGGTGTGGTAAGGGGCGACGTTGCGTTGGACGCGTTGGTGTCGCCATGCCAATTCGCCTCTCTGATCGTCTTCATCCACCAGTTCCAAGAGTCGCTCCCACGCGTTGGCCCGGATGAGTCGTTGACGGACCGCTTTGGTTCGTCCAACGTGGGCGAGTTGGTGGATTCCGAACTCAGCCCTCCTCTTCTGCGCGTGGGCCTCCAGGGCTTGAACTTCCTGGAGACAGAGGGCCAATTTGCGCTTGTCGGCTTCAAGGTTCCGAAGGCGGATAATGTCCGCCTTTACCCCGTAGTCCCCTAGGTCTTCAATTGCCCTTTCCATCGGGCCTCCGATCATCCTCTCTTCTGTCAGTAGCGTAAAATGCCTATCGTCACGGTAGTCGGCAGGTGCCGCCCAAGATGCTGGAGCGGCCTCTAGAGTTTCTGCGTAGACGGGCCTCCCAGCTCCCATAGTCCCGTAGATAGTGGGCTCCCCTGTGATGTTGTCGACGCGGAAGCGTATGTACCTCGCGTCTACCTTGGTCGTGGGTTCCGCCTCGGTTGCTGGGATTTTGATGGAGGTGCGGTGGATTTCCGACTGGAATCTAATCCAGTCGTCGCCTGGGTGCGACTGCACCAAGTTGTCTATGTCAATCTCTAAAGTGTAATGTGATGGGAAGCTATGCATGGACGTCGCGGGGGAGGAGCCTGAGCTTGCGCTTGAAACCGAAGATAGCGGGGTGGCCGCGCGGTGTATGAGGTTGGTTTCGGGGTCTCGTACCAGGGGGTGATCGGCCTCTTCTTGTCTTTCTAACATTAACTGGGCCACTGCCAGTCCTGTTGCTGAGTAGAAGAGCCTTTCTCGGGCGAAGCTGCTCAGACCTCGGACCTGGTTTCGTGGGCCATTAGGGTCGTTCTGGGGTAGTGGGTCTGTGTGAGGGGGAATGGGTAATGGTTCGGGACTAGGGACTCGGCTCGGTCCGTGTACACTGTATAATGAGGGCGAGAGGCGTAGGTATTCTTCGAGTCCAAAGCTGGGGGGTGTGTCTGTTGGTGGGGCGTATTCGGGTTCTTCCGGGAAGGCCGGTGGCGGTTCATTGGTGGGGTGTAGGGAGGCTTCTAGCACGGCGATTTCTTCCGTGTCGACGGCTAGCATGGCATTGCGGGTAGCAGGGGATGGCGAACTGTAGTTTGACGACATCAGGGATAGGTTTTCGAAGTGGGTACAGAGGAGTGAGATGTCGGGGAGTGATGAAGAACTCATAGTTGACTCTTGGGGGTTTATAACCATTCTTCGAATGGCTTTGGGGTTCTTATCGTGAAACTCCTTCACTCTTGTCGAGGCGTTGCCTAGATTCCGTTTTGGTTCCCAGGAATCATGTGCTTCGGAGAATCCCTTCCACCGAACGAGGTATTGTAGCGCCCTTGCCTTTCCTGTTCGCCTTGAGGCTAACACGTTGTCCACTTCCCACTCCTCGTGTCCCTGAATCAAGTCAGGAGGTACTTCAGGGAAGTTAGGTCCATGGAGCTCCGTCTCCTTGTATGGGTGGAGGACAGCCGCGTGGAACGCGTTGTGGATCTTCCACGCGGCTGGGAGATCCAGCCTATACGTTACGGCGCTCAGTACTTCCGTAATCTTGAAGGGTCCAAAGCGTTTGGCCCTTAGCTTCATAGTAGGGTGTGTTGTTCGTAAGTGGGTCCCTTCCAACCAGACTTTCTGGTCCACGTGGTATCTTTGGAAGTGTGGATTTTTGGTCCAGAGGGATTGCGCCTTGCTGATGGCTTCTTGGGTGTCTTTCCTAGCTTCTAGAAGTTGGGACTTCCTTTCTTCGATCGCTGGTACGTTCCCGACACGCGTGGGTTGATGGGTGTGGGGAATGAATCCCATCCATAGTTCGTATGGAGGTTTCTTTGTGGTCGAAGAGGGACGAGAATTTATCATGTACTGGGCGACCTTGAGCCAGTCTGCCCAGTTATCTTGTTGGTGGTTGCAAAAGATTCTCAGTATGGTTTCTACTGTTTGGTTTGTTCGTTCCGACTGTCCGTCGGTCTGGGGATGGTACGCGGAACTCATGTTCTGTTTGATATCCAATTGGGCGCAGAGTTCTTTGAAGAATTGCGAGGTGAACCGCGTGTCTCTGTCCGATATGATTCTTTTGGGGATGCCCGTGTAGGGGAATGCGTGATCTCTGAAGAGCCTTGCGACTTCTTCACTTCCCATATCTTCTCGGCATGGAATCAGGATTACGGCCTTCGTGCAATCGTGATCAGTGATGGTGAGAATCGTATCACAGCTGCGTGAGTTGGGTAATTTCGTGATGAAATCGACTGTGATAGTGGTGAAGGGCGTTGTGTCTTCACCAGGACCGATCGGTGCAATGGGGGGTACGTTGCGGTGGGTGATTGTTTTTACCGCTTGACAGGTGGCGCATCCTTTGACGTAATCCTCCACATCTTTATGGATCGTGGGCCACCAGTAATCCCGTTTTAGCATCAGGTAAGTCTTCCAGACTCCGGGATGTCCCGATGTCGGAGTATCGTGGTACTCCTGGAGGAACGTGCGTCGGAGTTGTACGTCTTTGGGGATCACTAAGGATCCTGCCTTCCACCAGACTTTCCATTCATCTTGATAGATGCCGTGTTTCTTCTTCCACTTTTGGCATAGTTCGCTGTTTGTCTTCTGCAGTTGATGGACCTGTTGTTCCAGGATAGAGATTTCAATCGCTCTAGCGAAGAGTTCGTTTGGTAGAGCTGTGGTCTCTTCATTATCCGTTGATCCGTCGTCGTGGTCTGGACGTCGGGATAGGGGATCTGCCTGGTTTCGCTTGCCAGGAAGGTGGACTAACTCGAAGTCGAAGTCAGCTAAGAATGCAATGTATCGAGCGATGCGTCGGTTTAGTTTTTGTGGGTGTCGGTAGTAGCGGAGGTTGTCGTGATCCGTATAAATGATCAATTTGTGGGGTGATCCCATCACTAGGTGTCGTACTCGTTTCAGGCCTTCTATGATGGCCAGGAATTCTCTGTCACCGATGGAGTAGTTCCTTTCGGCTGCGTTTAGTGCCTTTGAATGATAGGCTACTGCTCGTCGTTTGTTGTTGTCGTCTCTTTGGTAGAGGATGCTCCCGAGTGCGAAAGCAGAGGCGTCGACCTCAAGTTCGTATTGTTTGGCGGGGTTTGGATGCCAGAGGACGGGTTCAGTGGTTACTCGTGTTATTAACTCGTCCAGTGCCTTTGTACATTTTTCCGTCCAGACGAAGGGGACGCCCTTTTTGGTGAGGTCGTGCAGTGGTCGGGCAATGGAGGCGAATCCTTGGATGAATGGGCATTGGTATCCTAGCACTCCCAGGGTTTTTCTAACTTCTTCCACCGATTTGAGGGTTCTAGGCCATTCGGATATGCCTTTGACTTTAGCAGGGTCGATGCGGACTCGACCTGTTACCGTCCCCTCGACCCTGGGACTTTCCCCCTTCGATCGACGGGGATATCAGCCGCGTGGACGACCCAATGGAGTTGGATGACCCCGAGTAGCGGTAAGATCGGACTAGTGTTATTCGTATACGCCTCACCTGATGTGGATGGACTACATGAGTCGCCTTGTGACTCAGCCCCTATGTACGTGACTCGCAGCCCCGTATCCTCATGCCCCGCGCCCTGTGCCCAGTACCCCGTACCCTGCACCCTGTAGTAGTATAAGTACGACTCTCTAGTGACTCTAGGTCGCTAAGTTGAGTCTCCTGTCCATCTTACGATGGCAAATATCATCTATTCCCCACTCCTAGCCAGAAGGCGGCCGCTAAGAGCCTTGTCACTACCATTCCGAGTCTACTCGTTATCGTCGCGTAAGCAGCGGTGACACGACCACCTCCTACTAGCCATCCGAGGATTTCCATTTCGTCCTTTTCGAACTGGCATTTCTTTGGTTTGAGGAAGTACGAACATTCTTCCATTTTATCAAGGAAATCGTGGACGATTTGTTTATGTAGTTGGCGACCTTCATTGTCGTTGGCCGTGGCTACCCACCAGTCGTCCATGTAGTTTCCCAGGTTCTCGGGGTACTTCTGGAGGAGGGGGCGAAAATCCCGGTGCATAGTGCGTTGAAAGAAAGGGGGCGCATTGGTGAGACCGAAGTACATTACTCAAGGAACATAGGTGCCTTGGGGTGTTTTAAACGCTGCCTTTTCTTGATCTTCTTCGGCAATGCGGATGTTATTGTATCCCCAGCGGATGTCGAACTTCGAGAACAGCAATTTGCCGTGCAACCTTTCTAACGCAGATTGGATATTGGGTAGTGGGTTGTTGTCTCGGACAGTGTACTTGTTTAGTTGGCGGTAGTCCATAATGATCCTTTTCTCCGAGCTGTCTTTTTTGTTGATAAAATAGACAGGTGCGGTATATGGCGAGGGGCCCTCATAGATTCGTCCTAGTTCCTCTTCTTCAAGGATCCATTTTTGTAGGAGGTCTCGTTCTTCTTTCGATAATGGGTACACCTTGCAGTTTAGTTCTTTTGGCGCGTCCGGGGTCAGTTTGATGGTCATGTCTTCCGATCTTGCAGGAGGGAAGCGTCGCACTTCCTCTTCAGAGAATACCTTTTGGTGTCTTCGGTATTCTTTCGGGATGGTGTCGATGGTAAGGTGGATTTTGTCTTTATCCGCCTTCTGGGCCCATTCTTGTGCGATGTTGGTCCGTCGTACGTAGATGGCTTCGTCTTCTTTGGGTGTCCCTAGTTGTTTGATCGCCTCTCGTTGCATGAAGAAGATGCGTTTGGCGCTATACATATATCAGCTGCTCTGGAGTTGTACTGGTTCTCCAGAGACCTTCCCCAGTCTTCCAGTTGATCTTTGGGTTGAAGTCATACAGGAAGGGGTATCCCAAGATGATGCAATCTTTTCCTAGGCTTGTGATGTAGAACCGTTGGAGTGTATGCTTTTCTCCTTTGACGATGCAGAGCCAGCAGTAGTGGGTGATCTTCCCTTGTTTGTTCTCTGTTCCGTCAACATTGTGGACGGTGACTGGTCTGGCCAGTTCCTTGCGTCCGATCCCAAGTCGTTTCCACGTATCTTCGTCGATGAAGTTGTCGGTTGCACCACTGTCTATGAGGGCGGATTCGTCGGCCTTGGATTGCGAAGTGCGAAAAGAAACATTCATATTCAGAGTCGAGAGTTTCCTAATGTACATCGTATCTTGCAATCCAGTTGCTCTAAGCCAGACCGTTGGCTTCGAGCTTCCTAAAAATCCGCTTTGGCCGATAGCTCCTCGTAGAGGTTTTCTCGGTCTTCAATGGTCATCCCCCTAATGTACTGGAGGACGTCCTTTTTGGTGTAAGAGGGAGGTGCAGTGGTCGAGGTTTCAGCTTCGCTGTGTTGTTCCTCTTCCTCGTCTTCATTGATTACTGCGGCTCGCACCTTGGGCTTTTCTTTGGTATATTGCCCTTGGGAGCTGCGGGGTCGATCGGGGGTTTTTCCTTTGCCTTTGTCGGGGCAGGCTCGGGACATGTGTCCTAGCTTGCGGCAGCGGAAGCACCTTCCCTCCTTCATCAATTTGGTACGCTCTTCATCTGTTAGCTTTCCCGCAGTGCGAATGGCGTCGATATCCATCGCGTTCGGGTCCTTTTGTCTCTTTGGGGGTGAGGGTTTCTGATATCCTCTCATTCGGTTAGCTCTGGTAGAAATGTGGCCAGGTCCTCCTTTGGGTCCGATGTTGTCGTTAAGGTCCTGCCATCGTTGGACTGTTTTTCGAGTCGCATCGTACCACTCTTCCAGGGTTGTTGGTAAGGTGTCTCGTTGGCGGATAACACGGTGGAGTCCGACCGGTAGGATGTCCTGGAACAGTTTAATTGTTCCTTCTGCGTCCGGTCCCCATCCTGCTTCCCTAATAAGGCGTTTGAAGAGTGTGATGGAAGAGTCGACTTTGTCTATGTCCAGTTCCATTTTTGTAAGACGGGAATAGGCGTCTTGTTTCTTGGTGGAGTCGGTGAACGCGTCTCTGAACGCCCTTGCGAACCACTCCCAGAGGGCCGGGTCGTTTTCTGCGTGTGTCGGGGGATCTCCTGTGGTTGGGTTCCCTTCTACTTTGATGGACAGTTGGTCTGCCATGTCGTATGCCCAATCGTCGACCAGTGGTCCTTTGATGAAGGTGATGGCATAGGCTACTTGTTCTGCTTTGTTGGTGAAGGTAGAGTTGTTAAGGAAGCGATATGCTCTGAATTGTTGCATGAATTGCTCCGCATCTTTCCTGTCTCCTTGGAAGATCTGCGGGATCATTCCTTTGAGGGCTTCGCTACGGGGTGGTGCGGCCGCTGCTTGTCCGGCTGCTTGTCCAGCTGGTTGGCCTCCACCGCCTCCTCCACCACCACCTCCACTGCCACCGCCTGGTTGTCCTCCAGCTGGTGGTTGTCCTCCGGCTGGTGGTTGTCCTCCGGCTGGTGGTTGTTGGGGTTGTCCTCCTCCTGCGGGTTGTCCTCCCGCAGTTTGTTGGGCCTGTGCTGGTTGTACGTGGGCTACGGCAATTGCTGCCATTGCTTTTGTGAGTTGTTCGATGACCGGTGCATGAGCTTGGTCTGTCGTGGGGATGTCTGGGTCCGAGGCTGGTGAAGTAGTTCTTGCTTCGGGTGCTTCGTCACTTCCTTGTGTGACTTCTGTGTGGATTCGTTCGAGGTCCAGGGCGAGTAGGAACGGTCGGCTTTTTGTTCCTAACCCTTTTTCTTGGAGATCGATGATTTCGTCTTCTCTGCTAACTTCGTAGCACTTGTCGATAGTCCAACTGATTCTGTACCAGGTTCCGTTGATGTATTCAACAGGGTATGTGTATAACCCTTCTTTGAGGTGATATGCTGATCGTCCCTCGGTCCGTGATTCTAGCCAGAAGGCTTTTCCCTGTATTTCTGTAGGGAGGTTGTCGGTGGTTCTATTTCTGAACCGAATGTCGGGGCTCTTTGAGAGCTTTTGTTTCCTTCCGAGGTCGAGTAGTATGTCAGCCAGGTTGGCTTAATGAGAAGCTCGACTTGTGTTAAGCCCGCAGCGGGGCTTCGTGCACACTTGACTGAAGGGGGAAGTGTGCGGTCCGAAGCGTGCCGTGACACGCGATCAGACTCCTGAGGTGCGCGTTGATTGTTATAGCACAATCACTAAGCTCCGAAGGTGAGATCTGCCTTTAAGGACCTCGAAGGATAGATGAAAGAGCTGAGAGGGCCGCGCAATGAACAGGAGAATACAAGGAGCTGCGATTGCAAAGCAAAGTCGAGCTTAAGGCTCAACTGTCCGTACAGAGTCGTATATATACAGAGTCGAACCTTGTATGACTAATAGTCCTAGAGCCGGTTGCTAAGCCGGTTTGTAAGGGATCAGTCATCCATCCTATCGTACAGTAAGCATGATGCGCTTGTGAGTCATCCATCAGTCAGCGGTTCAGTAAGAGTCTCAGTCAGCCAGTCCAGTCGAGGAGCCACGCGTGTATTGTATGTGAGTCATGGGATCACGTGATCCCAGCCAGTCCGTCGGTCTGTAAAACACTTCACCTCTCTCCGTACCAGAGGCGGAGCTTATCAGGTACCTTTGGAGCAGCGGGCGGAAATCTCGATGCATGGTTCGTTGGAAGAAAGGGGGTGCATTTGTGAGCCCGAAGTACATGACTCGAGGAACGTAGGTGCCTTGAGGAGTTTTGAACGCCGCTTTGGTTTGGTCTTCTTCAGCAATGTGTATGTTATTATATCCCCAACGAATGTCGAACTTTGAGAATAGCAGTTTGCTGTGAAGTCTTTCTAATGCAGACTGGATGTTGGGTAGGGGGTTGTTATCTCGGACTGTGTACTTGTTCAGTTGTCGGTAGTCCATGATGATCCTCTTCTCCGAGCTGTCTTTTTTGTTAATGAAATAGACAGGTGCCGTGTAAGGGGAGGGTCCTTCGTAGATTCGTCCGAGTTCTTCCTCCTCAAGGATCCATTTCTCCAAGAGTTCTCGTTCGTCCTTGGACAGGGGGTACACTTTGCAGTTCAACTCCTTTGGTGCGTCTGGAGTTAGTTTTATAGTCATATCTTCCGATCTTGCAGGGGGGAAGTGTCGCACTTCTTCTTCAGAGAATACCTTTTGGTGTCTTCGGTATTCTTTCAGGATGGTGTCGATGGTAAGGTGGATTTTATCTTTGTCCGCCTTTTGGGCCCATTCTTGTGCGATGTTGGTTCTTCGCACGTAGATGGCTTCGTCTTCTTTAGGTTTCCCTAGTTGCTTGATCGCCTCTCTTTGCATAAAGAAGATGTTTTTGGCGACATGCATGTATCGGCTACTTTGGAGTTGTACCGAGTCTCCTGAGACCTTCCCTGTTTTCCAATTGATTTTGGGGTTAAAGTCATAGAGGAAGGGGTATCCTAGGATGATGCGATCTTTTCCTAGGCTGGTGATGTAGAATCTCTGGAGCATGTGTTTTTCTCCTTTGACAATGCATAACCAGCAGTAGTGCGTGATCTTTCCTTGTTTGTTTTCCGTGCCGTCTACATTGTGGACTGTGACGGGTCGGGCAAGTTCTTTGCGTCCTATTCCGAGTCGTTTCCAGGTGTCTTCGTCGATGAAGTTGTCGGTTGCGCCACTATCTATGAGGGCGGATTCTTTGGCCTTGGATTGCGAGGTGCGAAAAGAAACATTCATATTCAGAGTCGAGAGTTTCCTAATGTACATCGTATCTTGCAATCCAGTCGCTCTAAGCCAGACCGTCGGCTTTGAGCTTCCTAAAAATCCGCTTTGGCCGATAGCTCCTCATAGAGGTTCTCTCGGTCTTCAATAGTCATCCCCCTAATGTACTGGAGGACGTCTTTTTTGGTGTAGGAAGGTGGCGCCGTGGTTGAGGTTTCAGCTTCGCTAGGCTGTTCCTCTTCCTCATCTTCGTTGATTACTGCGGCTCGGACCTTGGGTTTTTCTTTGGTGTATTGTCCTTGGGAGCTACGGGGTCGATCTGGAGCCTTTCCTTTGCTTTTGTTGGGGCAGGCTCTAGACATGTGTCCCATTTTGCGGCATCGGAAGCACCTTCCTTCTTTCATGAGTTTGGTGTGTTCCTCATCGGTTAGTTTTCCGGCGGTGCGGATGGCATCAATGTCCATCGCGTTAGGGTCTTTCTGTCGTTTTGGCGGAGAGGGTTTTTGGTAGCTCCGCATCCTGTTGGCTCTAGTCGAGATATGGCCAGGTCCTCCTTTGGGTCCAATGTTGTCGTTAAGATCCTGCCACCTTTGGACTGTCTTCCGGGTCGCGTCGTACCATTCTTCCATGGTTGCTGGTAGGGTTTCTCGCTGGCGGATAACGCGGTGGAGTCCGACAGGTAAGATGTCTTGGAACAGTTTAATTGTTCCTTCTGTGTCTGGTCCCCACCCTGCTTCCCTGATGAGATGTTTGAAGAGGGTGATGGAAGAGTCAACTTTGTCCACGTCCAGTTCCATTTTTGTGAGGCGGGAGTACGCGTCTTGTTTCTTTGTGGAGTCGGTAAAGGCGTCTCTGAAGGCTCTCGCAAACCATTCCCAGAGTGCTGGATCATTCTCTGCGTGTGTTGGGGGGTCTCCCATAGTTGGGTTTCCTTCTACCTTGATGGACAATTGATCCGCCATGTCGTACGCCCAATCGTCGACCAGTGGTCCTTTGATGAAAGTGATGGCGTAAGCCACTTGTTCTGCTTTGTTGGTGAAGGTGGAGTTGTGTCGGTTAAGGAAGCGATATGCTCCAAATTGTTGCATGAAGCGTTCGGCGTCCTTCCTGTCTCCTTGGAAGATTTGGGGAATCATTCCTTTGAGGGCTTCACTGCGGGGTGGTGCGGCTGCTGCTTGTCTGGCTGCTGGCTGGCCTCCTCCGCCACCGCCACCTCCACCGCCTGGTTGTCCTCCGGCTGGTGGTTGTCCTCCGGCTGGTGGTTGTCCTCCGGCTGGTGGTTGTCCTCCGGCTGGTGGTTGTTGGGTTGTCCTCCTCCTGCTGGTTGTCCTCCAGTGGGTTGTGGAGCCTGTGCTGGTCCGGCTACCTGTGCCGGTTGTACATGAGCTATGGCGATTGCTGCCATTGCTGCTGTGAGTTGTTCAATGACCGGTGCGTGAGCCTGGTCGGTTGTAGGGATGTCTGGGTCTGAGGTTGGTGAAGCGGATTTTACTTCGGGTGCTTCGTCACTTCCTTGTGTGACTTCAGTGTGGATTCGTTCGAGATCTGGGGCGAGTAGGAACGGTTGGCTTTTAGTTCCTAATCCTGATTCGTGAGGGTTTTTGATCTCGTCTTCTCTGCTAACTTCGTAGCACTTGTCGATGGTCCAACTGATTTTGTACCAGGTTCCGTTGATGTATTCAACAGGGTATGTGTATAACCCTTCTTTGAGGTGATATGCTGATCGTCCCTCGGTCCGTGATTCTAGCCAGAAGGCTTTTCCCTGTATTTCTGTAGGGAGGTCGTCGGTGGTTCTATTTCTGAACCAGATGTCGGGGCTCTTTGAGAGCTTTCATTTCCTTCCGAGGTCGAGTAGTATGTCAGCCAGGTTGGCTTGAGAGAAGCTCGACTTGTGTTAAGCCCGCAGCGGGGCTTCGTGCACACTTGACCGAAGAGGAAGGTGTGCGGTCCGAAGCGTGCCGTGACACGCGGTCAGACTCCTGAGGTGCGCGTTGATTGTTATAGCACAATCACTAAGCTCCGAAGGTGAGATCCGCCTTTAAGGACCTCGAAGGGTAAATGAAAGAGCTGAGAGGGCCGCGCAATGAACAGGAGAGTACAAGGAGCTGCGATTGCAAAGCAAAGTCGAGCTTAAGGCTCAACTATCCGTATGAAGTCATATATATACAGGTTCGAATCGTGTATGACTAATAGTCCTACAACCGATTGGTAAGTCGGTTTGTCAGTCCATCAGTCATGCTCAGTCATCGTATAGTACACTGTCAGCATGATGCGCGTATCAGTCAGCTTGGCCAGGGTCATCAGTCAGCGGTACAGTAAGGAATCTCAGTCATCCAGTCCGAACAGAGAGCCACACGTGTATCGTACATGAGTCATGGGATCACGTGATCCCAGCCAGTCCGTCGGTCCGTAAAACACCTCACCTCTCTCCATACCAGAGGCGGAGCTTATCACGATCCCAAAGGAATACCACCAACACTCCTTCGTATTCAGCGAAGCAGAATCGAAGCGATTCCCACCACCACGGGAATGGGACCACGCCATCGAACTAAAACCAGGCCACCCAGAGAACATGCCAGGGAAAGTGTACGCCCTGACCCAACCAGAACAGGAAGCACTCGCAACATTCCTCCAAGAGCACCTCGACAAAGGATACATTACCGAGTCCAAGAGCCAGTTTGCAGCCCCATTCTTCTTCGTCAAAAAGAAAGACGGGAAGCTCCGACCAGTGCAAGACTATCGGAAGCTCAACGAATGGACCCGTCGAAACGCCACACCACTCCCACTCATCCCCGAACTCATCGCAAGAGTCCGAGGAGCCAGCCTGTTCACCAAGTTTGACATTCGCTGGGGATACAACAACATACAAATACACGATGGAGACCAATGGAAGGCGGCATTCATCACGAACCACGGCCTCTTCGAACCACAAGTCATGTTCTTCGGAATGACCAACTCCCCCGCCACCTTCCAAACCATGATGAATGTGCTATTCAGAGAGGAACTCCGACAAGACTGGCTGTCAATCTATATGGACAACATCCTCATACACACCCGATCGGACCTCCCATACCACCGAACAAGGGTCCACCAAATCCTCGACAAATTGTGCAACCTCTTCCTCAAACCAGAGAAATGTGTCTTCGAACAAAAGGAAGTCGAATTCCTAGGCGTCATCCTAGGTCACAACACCATCCGTATGGACCCAGCCAAGGTGCAAGGAGTAGCGGATTGGAAATCCCCACGAACGGTCCGAGATGTCAGAGCCTTCCTAGGATTTACAGGATACTACCGATACTTCATCAAGGACTACTCGAAGATTGCAAGACCACTAATCCACCTAACAAAGAAGGCGACACCGTTCGCATGGGAAGAACCCCAAGTCAAAGCCTTCGAAACCCTCAAGGAACACATGTGCCGGAACCCAATCCTACGCCAACCCGACTACTCCAAACCATTCTTCCTAGCCACAGATGCGTCCGCATACGGTGTGGGAGCCGTACTCTTACAAGAGGGAGACAAACACCCCAGGAAAACCTCACCAACCAAACACCCCATAGCTTACTACTCCGCAACGTTCACCCCAACCGAACGCAACTACGACATCTACGAGAGAGAACTCCTGGCCTTAATGAAAGCCCTAGCCCATTGGCGACCCCACCTGGCAGGATCAGCAATCCCAGTCACAGTCCTCACCGACCACGCAAACTTAACCTTCTGGAAATCTCCACGCAAGGTGAACCGCCGTGTAGCACGATGGTTCGCAGAACTCCAGGAATACCACCTAAAGATCCAACACATGCCAGGGAAACTCCACACCTCAGCGGACCTCCTCTCTAGACCCCCAGGAGTAGACAAAGGCGAGACAGACAACCAAGACATAACCCTGCTCCACCCCGACAGCTTCATTAGACTATCCACCACTGAAGACCCTAAGGACGAGTGGTGGGAGTTAGAATGGCAGATAGGGACAATGCAACGAAAGTACCCCGCTGAAATTGCAGGATGGATCAAACGCCACAAAGCAACCATGACCCACGCGCACAACGACGACAACCTAAAGCACTGGCGTGTACAAGGGAGAATCGCCGTCCCACCAGACGACACCCTGAAAAAGGAAATCCTCCATCGATTCCACGACCTGGAAATCAGAGGACACCCAGGACGAGACCCCACCATCACAACCATCCGCCGACACTTCTGGTGGCCAGACATGAACGAATGGATTGCACAATACGTAAGGGGGTGCGCCAAATGCCAACAAGGCAAGAACCTCACAAGATGGACAAAAGTACCCCTCTACCGTATCCCCACACCAGTCAACACACTCCCATTCCAGATCATAGCAATGGACCTGATCACCCAACTCCCAACCAGCAACGGATACGATGCCATCCTCACAATAGTAGATCACGGATGCACAAGAGCGGCCGTATTCCTCCCCTGCAAAACAACAATCACCGGGCAAGAAGTAGCCAAACTATACTACGACAACGTCTACCGGTGGTTCAGGCCTGCCCAGCAAGGTCATATCCGACAGAGACCCCCGATTCACATCCTTCTTCGCGAAGGCACTCGCTCAACAACTAGGGATCAAGCAAAACGTGTCCTCAGCATTCCACCCCCAAACAGACGGACTATCAGAACGGACAAATCAGTGGGTAGAACAATACCTCCGCCTGACCACCAACAGCGCCCAAACCGACTGGAGCGATTGGCTGGGAATAGCCACCACGGTGCACAACAATCACAAAAACGCCACCATCAACGTCGCCCCATCAGAAGCACTCCTCGGCTACACGCCTCGCCTACACCCCATGGACCCCCCTCCATCGCTTAACCAACACACAGAAGACAGGAAGCAGATCGCCCTCGAAAGGCATGCACAAGCGATCGAGGCCATTAATCGCACCACCCATCAAACGCCACCACCCCAGTTCAGCGTGGATCAAGAGGTCTGGCTCGAGGCTAAGAACCTCCAACTACCCTACCAGACCCCCAAACTAGCCCCTAAGCGACACGGCCCCTTCTGTATCAGCAAGCAAGTATCACCGGTGGCGTATCAGCTCCAATTACCCGACGCCTGGAAAATCCACAACGTGTTCCATGCCAGTCTTCTCACACCATATCGCGAAACCCCACAACACGGCCCCAACTACATCAAGCCACCCCCCGAGCTGATCGAGGGCGAACACGAGTACGAAGTCGAGGCCATTGTTAATCACCGCCTCTACAGAAGAACCAAAACCCTGCAATATCTCCTCAAATGGAAGGGATATCCGGACGCAGACAACACGTGGGAACCAGCAGACCAAGTGCATGCCCCCACGCTGGTCAAGTCATACCACCAGAGGCGCCCTCTCGCACGACCGCATAAAAGGAGAGGCCTGAGAGCTCGAACCACCATTCTCCTCCCACATCCCAAACCATTATGTCCCTCCAGGTCATCTCTATCCCCTCTGCCGAAGACAACTACCAGTATGTCCCTGCCTCGCCCACCGACTCCTATGCCTCCACCGAGGCCCTCTACATCCCTGCCCCAGGAACGCCCTACCAGACGACCAGTCTCACTGGAGCCCTTCCTATTGTTGAGGACCCCACGCCCACTAACGCAGCACGAGTGCTTGCAGTGGACCTTGCCGTCGGTGCTACGCAGCCAGCCATACCCTTATCACCCCGAGCCGTTAGTGCTCTCGTCGAGGGACAAACCGACGCCCTCACAACTCCAATTCTCCTCCGCATGGTCCCCGGTCTCATCCTCACTGCCAAGCGCACCGAGGACCAGATGGAAGCCGTTAGGATCACGGCCAAAGAACAAGCCGAGGAACTCGAACAAAGCAAGGACCAACGCGATATCCTCGCCCTCGGTGCCAGGACCCTCCAGCTCGAATGCGACTCCAAGACTGAGTCCCTCTGTCTCGCCGACCTTACCATCCGCCACCTGGCCAGCCAGCCCGCAAGGGCGGACACTCCGCAGGGTATTCAGTCTGAACCCCCTGCCAGTTTTGTCGAGAATAACGGCCAGCTCCATTACTTCTCCATCCCCCTCCAAGCCGGCACCAACGACCGCCGCATCGCCCCCTACATCCAACTTCTCGATGGCCCCGTTCCCCACGCCGCCGGTACCATGGGAGGCCCTGACGACCCTGTCTTTACTACAGAGGTCTATGCCCAGCCCAGCTCCAATGTCAGTGTCGCCAATCCGCCGGTACCCAAGTGGCTACTCCGTGCCATCGACGGGGACTCCGAGATCTTCGATGCCTTCGCATTGGAAGTCCAGGATACGACCCAGGACTGGGGTCTCTACACCGACATCTGCTGCTACCACCACACCGACGTCGAGCTCACCAACATCGCCTCCCGTATCCGCGCCCTCGAAGCTGAAGAGGCCGAGACCCGCAACACCCTCGCTAACTGCCGCCGCCGCCTCCGCACCGCCAACGCCAGAGAAACCCTCGCCCACCTCGCCGGCAACAACGCCGACCGCCACGACCAACGTCACGGGGCGGGGGTCATCCGCTATGCGACGCGTGGTCGCGCTCGCATCTAACCGGAGGGTGATGTTACTGTCCCCTCGACCCTGGGACTTCCCCCCCTCGATCGACGGAGATGTTAGCCGCGAGGATAGCCCCATGGAGTTGGATGAGCCCGAGGGAGCGGTAAGCCTCGATTAAGTATGTACAACTGTATGCCTCACCTGATGTGGATGGACTACATGAGTCGCCTGGTGACTCAGCCCTATGTACGTGACTCGCAGCCCCATATTGTCGTGTTCTCCGTGCCCTGTGCCTCGTGTCTTGTACCCCGTACCCTGTACCCTGTAGTACTATAAGTACGACTCGTTAGTGACCCTAAGTCGCTAAGTTGAGTCTCCTGTCCGTCTTACAACGGCAATATCATCTATTCCCCACTCCTAGCCAGAAGGCAGCCGCTAAGAGCCTTGTCACTACCACTCCGAGTCTACTCATTATCATCGCATAAGCAGCGGTGACATGGGGCACCAACTCACTGCTCCAAGGCTGCTCAAACTTTCCAGTCTCAAAACTCATTAGAGACATTTCCTCATCCACCTCAATCACCAGACATGAATCCAATTGAGCATGTATGGAAACAGCTCAAGGTTTTGGTCAACAAGCGTCCCATTCGTCCACAAAACATCGATCTTCTTTGGGTGGCACTTCAGGAGGAGTGGCTGAAGATAGACAACGATTTCATCAATTCTCTTATTGACTCAATGCCTCATTGTGTACAGGCTCTCCATAGTGCACAAGGAAGGTCAACAAAGTATTAGAAGTGTTATTTTTTCATCGTAGCTAGCACTAGAATTTTTTCAAAAATTTTCGGTTTTGTCTTAGTCATATCGCGCAAATACTTATACGGTGTGACTGTACAACGAAAGATGGTAGTACTGTGTTCAAGGTCAAGAACAAGCAGGTAATTCCTTTCCTTTTCAGACGCGTCCGCACGGCGCACGCTCAGTAAAAACTCCTAATCTGTGCCTCTACCTCCTCAGGGGTCATCTTGATATCTGCAGGGGGATGAAAGTCTGTCTGCGGAAAACAAAAACATATATTTTTGAAACTTACATTTAGAGGGATCTGAAAAGATTCACAATTTCAGCAGACGGCATCGATGGGAAAAAGCCAGTAAACTCACTCTTACTGAACTCCTTCTCCCGCATCCTCTGCGTGAACCGCTGTAAGCTCGGCACGACGAGTTTAACAACCTCATCCTCGAGCATCTCGCGCTGCTCCTCATCATCCTCCAGTACCCGCGCAAGCTGATGTCTCTCCTTCGTCTCCTCCAGGAGGTCAAAAAACCGTGTGAACTTCTCTTTTGCCGCAGCCTTCCCCCCACTACCGGGCTTGTCTTTGTCGTCAGCGAGCGCTTGCAAGAGCGGGGAAAAGTTGGAGTCAAAGTAACCCGCTTTGGCGGTGCGGAAGTTCGAGTTGACCGCGTCTTGGGTTGGCCGCGAGAGAAGTTCTATCAGGGGTGACCGCGGGTGTAGAAGTTTTGCGCAGATATAGGAAGTATTATTCAGTAAAAAGACAGATCCGAATGCCGGCCGTCTTTGCATCCGTGAGAGCGATGTGAGGCTTGTCAACAAGGTTGTTACAACATCGTCTGTCGACAAAAAGATGAGAAACTAGAACGCGTCGAAGGGAGAACGATTCACAGGTATAATGCGCAATCAGGACGCTCTCGCTCCCCGGAGCGGGCTTCCCTTTATTGGGTTTTGCCTGAATTCCGTCGCCCATCCTCCAATTACCGTCGCCTAGCAACATGAGGGCGGGCCCTACGGCATCGCGAACCTCTAGCAATTGCTCGAGATACCGCAGTGTCTGGATGGAAATACATAAAACTAGTCATGAGACAAAAAAGAGCGACGCACAGTGATCGTGAAGTCGGCGCATCCCGTCCCAATCTCTCCGCCCTTCCCTAGTCCTGCTAGTTTGAGGTCTGCTAAGAACTCCGGGAAACTGCGCAGGCACACCCCACGCAGGGCATGTAAGCCTTCCCTTAGCTCGTTCTCCTTCCGCTCGGCAGGTCGTGTGATAAGGTCGTCCCATCTGTCTTGGTACGCCGACAACGCCGAGTAACAAGCAAGAGCATGAAAGGTGTACTTGTGTAATGAACGCTTGATTAGGGTAGAGAGAGAAGATAATGTGGTGTTGAAGAGGGTAGTTAGAGGTGTGAGAAGTACAATGTAAGTTGAAGGGAGATGCGCCTGGCTAGGGAGCGGGGCGAGCTGAGTGAGAAGGCTGTATTCTTCCTATAGGCAGGTCAGGCCGAACTGGATGCTATTGGGAGAAACTGACCTCAATAACGTCAAGGAGGTCACTTGTCCATCTCCCCAATTCCTGCCCTGCCGTAACTCCATCGGTTGTCTCTGCTCGATCCACTACGCGTCGCCCATACACCTCCAAGCATTTCCTTGCCCAGTTTCCTCGCATCTCGGCATAGCCGCGCTGCGCTTCCTTTAAAGCAGACAGGATAACCGTGGCAGCCGGGTGAGACGGATGCGTTGCCGGCAACGGGAGTCCGCGGAGAAACTTGACCAGGGGGTGGAGAGTCGCAAGCTCATCCCGAGGGAACACGGAGACCTGGAATTCCGAGCCTACAGGAGGATTGCCTGCGGAGCCAGAGGCAACGGCCTTTGTAAATAACTGCGCAAGCTTCTTGGCTCCGGTTTCGACCAGCCTGGCCTGCAAATGGGCGGCATAAGGAAACGGAGAAGAGTAAAGGAAGGACTCGGGATCTCACCGTATCGCGTTGATTCTCTGCGGCTGACGCAAAGGCGATGCTAGCGTTTAGACGTTCCAGAGCATCTATATATGCATCGAGTTGTTTAGGTTGAGGACTTCAGGAAGGCAGAGCCGAGAGTGAGCGGTGACATGGTCGTGGAGTCAAACGCGCGTTGTAACGTACCCCCGCAGGATTAAAGCCTCCTCAGCAGCTATTCCTTCTTGGTTACTTGCAACTTCGTCGATCTTTTGGAGAGCGCTTTCGATGTCTAACAAACCTTCAGAACGCGAGACTGAGGAAGGAGCGAGAACCACGTACTGCTTCCCCGCTTCGTAAGAACCTGTGTGGATGTGTAAAGAGGTAGAATAGACTTCTCAAGCTTGACCAAGCGACTGTCGAAGCTCGTTAAGATGGCTGAAGTGGTTCGTAAAAAAAAGAAATGGGGATATAAAGGCGGCAACAGCTCACAGGTCATTCTCTGGGATATCTGGCGTGTCTTGAAAAGATTCTGTTCCAACTGACCATCTTGTCAAGGAGGCGGTGATTGAAGGGGAATGGGGCGTACAAGCTCAATCTCCGCCGTTTCGTCGTCCATTGATGCAGTCGTTCGTTGACAGTAGGTCGCAAATGGTAATTCCGCTATACGTAATTAGCTAATTTACAACCCTGAATCCGGGCGACGGATGCCAGTCGGATGCCCCAGCGACAGAGTAAATACAAAGCATTCACGCGAGGCCCAAAGAGGGCCTTGGACCCTTTTTTCTCTAATCTCGGGGTTCTCTAAATTTAGCACATACGAAAGCATCAGAATCTTAATTCACCCCTGCGAGCGACTCGAAAGGTGATGCGCATTGCAAACACCCACGAAATCCAGCAGCCATCTCCAACAGTCAGCAATTGTGGCGCCAACGATAACGCGCGAGGTTCGGCCTCTCGACGACGACGATTTATGATACAGTAACTGTATCCGTGACGGCAGCAATAGTGGCGACGATGATCGGCGGATGGCAACAAAACAACACAAATACTGTATTCAATTCGGCCGGCCTTCGACGAGTGAAAACGACCATCAACATGCGGCGCTCGCAAATCTAGCGGAAGAACGGCTGTACCTTACCGTCCCGGGGGATACAAAGCTATGATTGGGCGGGGGAGTCTGGTCCAGGCCACAAAGACGCCAAAGATACAATTCAGTTTTAGCCGCGCGGAAACAGGCGAATTCAGCGTTAGCCCCGAGCAAGGTACAGTGCTGTCAGCCTCGAATACAGTAGCTCATTGGTAATCACAGCTTTCTTTCTCATTCTACAGTGCTGTATTTCTACTGGAGAGCGACCTGGTCGTCTTCTCTACGGTACCGCCCACTCAACCTCCCCTCCTTTTTCTCTTTGACTCTTCTTGTTATGTCTTCGTTCACTCACTGGCCTGAAGTTGTAGTTAACGGACATCTGTGCGGGTTTTTCCCACCTCCTTAGTGTTTTCAACGTCAAAGAGCGTTGACTTCACCCTTTTTTTCAGGTGCCTGGGCTACATGCTCAGCCTTATTCCCCTTGGTGAGCCGGTGACCGGGCCATCAGATCGACTTTTCAAGAGGTGTTGACCAAAGTTTTGCATTCTCAGTGATCCTTTATTACGACTACATTCTCACCTTCTCGAGTGAAGTGGAGTCTTTCTGGCCACATCAGAACCGCGTGGGCTTTGTCTCATCCATTTACTTCCTCAACCGCTACGTTGCTATTTTCGGACATATCCCAATTGTCCTTCGATTCATTGGTCTCCAGTCATTCTTTATCGTAGGTATTTCTCTGACATTGTTGACATTCTCGTGTTGATTCCCGGTCACATCTTTAGAACGAACGGTCGGTCACGTTTGTGTCCAATACATTGACCCATCAGTTGACTTTCTAATTAGCTGCCGAAGATTGCATCAGTACATTGGGTATCTCGGGATGGTCTTGCAATTTCTTGTCGCCAGTGAGCCTTCCCAACATATCCTCCAAGACCTTGACTAACAATCCCAGTCCCCTGTGCGACACGCGTATATGCACTGTACAACAAAAACTATTGCATTTTTACGGGGCTAATTGCTCTAATAGTCACGAGCATCACAGTTGGCATTGTACCGATTTTCCGTCAGCTTTGTCTATATTGCAGCATACTTATCCATAAGACAGGTTGCAATATCTACCAAGTTAGGGGAGGTCCACACGTCACCCTACCCTGGGTTTCATGGGTGCAAATTTGATCTAGGGTTGTCGAAAGAAGGGTGAGTGAGTTTTTGCGATACTCCCAAGCCAGTAATGAATGGCTGACGGTTTTCGGCGGTATCGATTTAGAGGCCGTTGTGAGTCCGAGCCACTATTGGTAGCATCACGAATATAATTCTTCGTTTCCTACCGGCAGTTCTGTCATTTGCGTGGACCGGCATAATGACTTTTGATATCGTTGTCTTCGCCCTTACGGTTTGCAAAGCTATCAGGGTCGGCTATAAAGTTCCGCTAATACAAGTCCTCATCCGTGATGGTAAGTGTTAAGATATAACCATATGCGCAAGCGATAATGACTAGTTGCATCCACAGGATCACTGTATTTCATGTATGTTACAACTACGCGATCTTTGTGTCTTTCCAAGGTTGATTAACGGGGCTTCGGGTTAACAGTGTCTTGTTCTTTGTCAACTTGGCCAACATATTGATGTTGCAGGTACGCAGTCGTCCTTGAGATAGTGATGATAGTAACCGTTGCCTTGTGTAGTTTGCCCCAGTGCGTCAGTTACGTGATCGACTGGGACCTCACTCACCCCAGAACTTCCACAGACGTTACTCAAAAATTTTTGTACACCATTCACAAATGTGTTCGTCACCCGGTTATATTCCCACTTTATCCTCACTGATCAACATCGGGGTCTCAGTTTGTCTACGACGCTCGTCTCCCGGTCGATGCTCCGCTTGCGTTCAGATGACACCCAACATCATCGTGATTTGCGTGTGACGGAGCAGACTGCGGACGTATACTTCGTACCAACATTATTATCAGAGCTGAGCGGTGAACTCCCCAGTACTCCCACAGCCGTGATGGAATATGGTAATGAAGAAGATTCGGAACTGAAGCGAGACCGAGAACGGTGCTATGAAGGCGTAGCATGCAAACGAGGTAATTATTGAGAGACTTGGATAGATCTTGATGGTATCATCTGAACTCCTTCCAGGAATCATTTGTAGATACCCTTAACAGTTGCACGATCGTCGTCGACGAACGTACTGGCTAAACATGTGGCCCCAAAGGATCACTGCGCATTCCGGGACCGGAACTACGGAATACAAGAGTATCACTGGTCGTTGCCTCACTTTTTACAGCTTTTTGCCAACAGCACCAATCACGTCAAGGCTTAGCCCGAGTTCCGGTTTGCAACGTCGATGCGTTAAGCGCGTCGAGTTTTAAACAGGCCACCGTCAGAGTTAGAACTCGAACTTTCCCTACCCCTCCTTCCCCCCTTACAGTAATAACTACTTATCTACGATCTTCCGACCTGTTCCATCAAAGTTTACTGCAAATAAACGTGTGTACTGGTCTTATGCGCTTCAGGTGTATAATTATCCGCGGATGGTTGTATTGCGGCTGTGTACCCCAGCCATCGACGTCCGCCAAGCCTGCGCCCCAGACAACTCATGAGGAAACTGGTATAATTAGGAGGAAAATGACGGTGTAGAGACTAAGTAGACCGCAGTTTGAGGCGAAATTATTTGGAAAGTGCACTACTGTATGTGCCAGCCGCCACCGAAGCGCCGAAGCCAGGACTGTAACTTATTCAATTTGGTATTCGACGGCGGCCGTGACGAGTCCCGGCGACAACTTGTGGCGCTTGCAAATCTAGCGGAAGAACGGCTGTACAGCACTGTACCTTTCTGTTCCAGAAAGTGAGCGATGGTATGGGATACCGGGCTATGATTGGGTGGGGAAGTCCCCGAAGTTCGGTCTAGGCCATAAAGACGCCAAAGACATAATTCAGTCATGGACGCGCGGAAACGCCGGATTCCAGAAACAGCGTAGGCTACTAGGCTCCGACACTGTTCTTTACAGTAAACCTCGAATACAGTATGGTAGGTCATTGACTCATTGGTAATCACCAGCTTTCTATTTCTACTCGGAGAGCAACCCGTGTCGTCTTCTCCAAGACGAGGTACCGCCTACTACTGGCATGCGCTCATCCCTCCCTTGAGTCCCCTCTCCTTTTTCTCGAACTCTTCTTGATATGTCCCCGTTAGCTCACTGGCATGAAGATGAAGTATACGGTCATCAGTGCGGTTTTTTCCTGCCCCTTTTGGTGTTCCCAAACCCGTTGGCACTGACTTTAACCTTTTTCTCAGGTCACTGGGCTACATGCTCAGCCTCATTCCCCTTGGTGAGCCAGCGACCGGGCCATCAGATCAACTTCTCGAGAGGTGTTGAACAAAATCGTGCATTCTCAGTGATCCTTTATTACGACTACAACCTCACCTTCTCGAGTGAAGTGGAGTCTTTCTGGCCGCATCGGAACCGCTTGGGATTTGTCTCATCAGTTTACTTTCTCAACCGCTACGTTGCTGTTTTCGGACATATCCCGATTGTCCTTAAACTCCTTGTTCTCGAGTCATTCTTTATCGTGGGTGTTTCGCTGATATTGTTGACATTCTTGTGTTGATGCCTGGTTACCTATAGAACGAACGGTTATTCGTGTTTGTGTCCAAAACATCGGCCCGTAGCTGACTTTACGATTAGGTGCCGAAGAATGCATCAGTACATTGGGTATCTAGGGATGGTGTTGCAATTTCTTGTTGCCAGTGAGCCTTCCCTACATATCCTCCAAGAATTAGTAGCACAAGTATATGCGTTGTACAACAAAAACCGCTGCATTTTCACAGGGCTAATTGCCCTGATGATCGCGAGCATTGCTGTCGGCATTGTACCGATTCTCCGCTAGCTTTATCCATACTGCCGCTTACTTATCTGCAAAACAGGTTGCAATATCTACCGAGTTAGAGGATGCCCCCGCCCCCGCACCTGGGTGCAATTTTGATCTAGGATTGTCGAACGAAGGGTGCGGGGGTTTTGCAATATTCCCAGCCAGTGATAAACAACTGACAGTTCTCGGTGTACTAACTTAGAGGCCGTCGTGAGTTCGAGCCACTATTGCAAGTCATCATGAGTATAACGTTTCGCTTGCTACCGACAGTTCTGTCATTTGCGTGGAGCGGAATAATGACCTTCGACATTATTGTCTTCGCCCTTACGGTTTACAAAGGTATCAGGTTCGGCTATAAAGTTCCGCTAATACAAGTCCTCATCCGTGATGGTAAGGGCTAGGATATGGTCATATGCGCAGACGATAATGACTGGTTGCATTTTCAGGATCACTGTATTTCTTGTATGATACACCCAAGCAATCTATATATTCTGCCAAGGTTGATTAACGGGGTTTCGGGTTAACAGTGTCTTGTTCTTTGTCAACCTGGCCAACATATTGATGTTACAGGTGCGTAGTCGTCCTTGAGATAGCGATGATAGTAACCGTTGCCTTGTCTAGTTTGCCCCAGTGCGTCATTTACGTGGTCGATCGGGACGTCTCACACCCCAGAATTTCCGCAGACATTGCTCAAAAATTTTTGTACACCATTCACAAATGTGTTCGTCATTCTATGATATCTCCACTTCACTATCGCTAATCGGCATCGGGGTCTTAGCTTGTCCACGACGCTGGTCTCCCGTACGATGCTCCGCTTGCGTTCAGATGACAATCAACGTCATCGTGATTTGCGTGTGACGGAGCAGACTACGGACGTATGTACCAACGTTATCGGAGCTGAGCGGTGAACTCCCCACTACTCCCACAGCCATGACGGGAAATGGTGATGATGAAGATTCGTTGAAGAATTGGGCTGAAGCGAGATAAAACGAATGCCATGAAGGCGTAGCACGCAATGATGCGACCGAGGTAATTATTGTGAGACTCAGAGGCATTTTGATGGCATCATCTGAACTCCTCCCAGGAATCGTTTGTAGACACCCTTAACAGCTGCACGATCCTCACCCACGAGCATACCGGCCAAACATGCGCCCAAAAGGATCCCTACGCGTTTCGGGACTGGGGCTTCGGAATGCCGAGAGTATCACTGGTCGTTGCCTCACCTTCAATTGCACTTGCCAACAGCACTAATCACGTCAAGACGTCATCAATGCGTCATTGGCTATGTTCCAGCTCGCGACGTCAACGCGTCAAGCGCGTCGAGTCTGGAACAGGGCGGCGTCAGAGTTGGAGCCACTAGAAAATTCCCTACCCCCCTTCCCCTCCATACAGTAATGACTCCTTATCATTATACTGTATATATGATCTTCCGACCTTTTCCATCAAAATTTGCTGCAAATAAACGTATGCACTACTCTTGTGCGCTGTGCACTTCAGGTGTATAATAATAATCCGCGAACGGTTACTGTATTTTTCTGTTAAGCACCCCAGCATCTGACGTCCTTCATGCCTGCGTTCCTGAAAACTCGTAACCCGGCGGAATTTGGAGGAACTCGACGGTATAGAGTAAAGTTTGGGGCGAAGTTATTTGGAAAGTGCACAATGTGTCCGTGCCAGCCCCTAGCCGGGCCACGCGGCGGCGGCCGCGCGTGTGCGCAGCGCTGCTGCCAGCGCATGACCAAACCCCGGGCCGTTTTATCCCTTAGGCTTCGCTTTGGACGACCCCAACCCCATTCTAGCGCGGGCCATGGGTGCACAATCTGTCCATCTTTCTGCGTAACGGCCCGGGGAATTGGGGGAAAGGACCGCACGTGCGATGCGACGTCGCGCGGCGGGTCTCGGAAGCGGGCCACAAATTTGACCCGGAATCCCCTGGCCAGTTACTGTAAGAGTAACCAGCACTTCTCGCTTTCAACACAAATCTCGCTCTTATTGCCTCCGAGTCCTGCCACCTCGTCGATTTTTTCGCTCTTAGCGTTTTGTAGTCGACTTCGTCACCACTATGATGTACAGTAGTACCAACAGCACCCGTCGGCAGACCAACAGCTTGAATCATATACTTCCCACATCTTCTGAGTGTGGCGCAGGTGCTCCATTCAGCTTGTTTCAATTAAGATCTATGCCGTACAGCACAGTATATCACCGTGAGGGCGGCCTCAGCTTCTGAGAAGAGTTTGAGCCTTCGTCATGATCGATGGATTGAGCGTGTACTCAAGACGTAGATGGCCAGCTTTGCCCCTTTGCTGGGGAGATTCCTCAGGAGAGTGCCCTGGCTCCCGCTGATTAGATGGTTACATACAAGACATGTTCAATCAGGGCTAGGAACAGTAATGTAGTGGCTCAGGAGAGGACAACACTGGCAGTGACAGCGAGCTGGTTAACCCTAACTTACTGTATAGTCGTAGTCATGATTCGTAGTTACAGCAGACGTCACAATAATAAGTTACACTGCTGCTATGACACTTCGTACGTACAGCCCTGAGCAGGGTTCTGTACCTCGAGGTACACCGTAATAGATAATAGCACCCGTCATGATCTCCTGCGCTCAGTCCGTATTCGCCAATCGAATCAGCAGCGGCAACTGAGGCCCTGCAGAAGGGTTTGACGCGATCACAGGACGACCGACGATCCCCGTCTTGCGTACAATGTCCTCCGCCGACATTGCCAATTCGAACTCGAACGTGCGCACCAATGTGAATAAGAGAGCTTTGATCCTGCGAGGGTAAATTAATTAATCATAAGAGGAACGGTACAGGGCGCTTTTGGGAGCGAGTTTATGACAGGTGAGAATGACGTACTCGATGACCGAGAAGCGGTAACCTATGCAGGCGTGCGCGCCCGCAATGAACGTCATCAAGTGTCCATAGATGCCCGGAAGCGCATTCACCGCCTCGGGAACATCATCCCATCGCTCGGGCCTACAAAGCTCCTACCGTCAAACAATACAGCATAATGGAGAGCAACACTTGGGCGTACCTGAATTCGTTCGCGTCTTCTCCCCATATTTCTGTCGAGCGGTTCAGCAGTCGAATAGGGATCGCTACCAAATCGCCTTTGGACACCCTGTCGCCATCATCCAGGAGTCAGCCACTCCCACCTGAGCGTTGCCTTGGATGTAATTATTCTCACCGGACAGTACTCTGCAAAACTCCGCGCTTATCCGTAAAGGGCTTTTGTAGTGGGATCTCTGCATCGTGCATCGAAATGCGCACTGTGCCGGACACAGGAGCATAGAGACGCAGAGACTCGCGAACGACGCCTTCAAGGTACGGTAATGCGTTGAGCTGTTCCATGGTTGGCGAATCGGTCGGGCAGGTGCGCAACTCGGCACGGAGCTTGGCTTGGACAGCGGGGTGGCAGGCAAGTGCGAATAGCGTCCAGGAAACCGCAGTGCTACAACAGAAAGTTAAAGGCATGAACACATGGCAACTTAGATGGAGTCTTCACCTCGAGGTTTCATGCCCTGCAAGCAGGAATGTAGGTACCTCTAGAACGCATGTTATGAGCCGGAGTCGAAGACAAGATTGCCACGAAAACGAAAAAAAAAAAATGCTCACGTGATAAGATCTCCGAGTCACTCATGCGCATGCTCTCTGGAATATCAGCAGCGATATTCGACTTGATGAGCAAACTAAGTAGGTCATGTCCACCAACGTCCTGCCTTCCCACGGTACCAGACCCATTAGCATCGCACTCAGCGATAACGGCAGACTTCCTGTCCTGGATTAGTTGGGATCCGGTGTGCTGGATTTCTTTAAAAGCGCGATCAAGAACACGAGAACGACGAGTTGGCTATAGAGAAGGTGGATCAATTCTATTCTTCCCCCCTCATTTCCGACAGAAGGGAAATGCTTACGATAAGGCGGAAGAGTGGGAAGAAGAGTTGGAGAGCAAAGAAAGGATCAGGCGAGATCGACAGAACAGAGCGGATGGCTCCGTAAATATCATTCTTCTTCTCCTCAGCAGATGGATGTAACGAATCGAAAGCGAAATTGAATCCTACGTGAGATTCGGAACTTGCAATTGGAGCAGCCAATAATGAGGCAATAGAAGGCAACTTACCGGCAAGTCCAATAATGTCCAGTGTGGCCTTGTTCAACCACATATATACATCGAAGCTCAACTTCCCGTCCTTCCGTGATGCTTTGGAGAGGAGATCTACCCAAATCTCGCGGAGCTGTTGAAGCCCCCGTCAGAAGTAAAGGATTGAACATTCTCACCAACGCGTACCTCTAACGATTTCTCAAGAAATAACGACGTGAACTTTCGCACTTGAGCCGGACCAAACGCGGGGTTCTAGAAACGGAACACAGGTGGAATGTTCTTGAGAGATTCACAGCAGAAGTCACTGGCACTTACCATGACCCTACGCTGCAGATTCATGGCTATGAGAGTTGCTCAAACGGCATACATATGCGTAACTTACCTGCTTTCTGTGCTGTGGTCCTAATGCAGTATGACTGATTAAACATATCTGTATCCGACTTGCGGAACGTACCTTCGACAAATAGCACACCTGAGATGAAACTCGAGGTAAGTCGAATAAGACTCCAAAGTGGACTGTCATGCATACCTCTACCAGTGAAAGTACCGAGGCTGAATCGTAAGAGCTCAGACTTCTGGAAAGAGTCGCTATTTTGTAGAACATAGGAGACAGCAACAGGGTCCACGGCCAGGAGTTTCTGTGTCTGCAGAGGGCCAGATGATCATGTTTGAGTGCCGTTTAAACGGAAAAAGAGGGAAAACGGACCCAAAGAGTAGACTGGAACTTTAAGACATGCCCATACTCCCGAACCCATTCCTCTTGCAGGCGTGTTGAATCTGTCTCCTGCACAGCGGTGAAGTTGCCCTTGAACCAGTGTGCACCCCCAGGCCCGGGAACATTCCGCAGTGGAGAGCGATAGGCCAAAATACGGCGACGCGTCAAAATATAGAGCACATACGTGGCCGACGCTCCAAGAAGAGCTGCTGCCGCGAAAAAAAGGGAACGAACAATGGGGGGGAGAAAATGTCGGGCGAGGGCAAAGCCGTCACGCATAGTGTACTTCTTGTGGGGGTTACGTTCCTGATAATGCAGTGCATCCGGTGGGAGAAACTCCACAGCTATATAAATCGATCATTTGCTGGTCGGGTGCAAAGAGGACGTCTCGGCCCGCTTCCTCCCCCGAGATGACCGAGCCTCACATCGGGAACGCCCAGCCTTCGGTTCCAACGGGCCTTCCGTCGGCGGGTGATGCCGTGGTTCGGCATTGTGCCTGTTTATCAGAGAGCATCAACTCATCAGCATCCGTGCTTTTGTTCCGTACAATCATCAGCGAAACTAAATTGGGCTCTGGAAGCCGCATCTGAGATCTGAGACCTCGGATCTCGGGGACCACATCCGAGATGACAACTGGAGAAATCAGCCCACGCACGACCTCATATATCCTCATTCCCACATTTTCCTGAAGCACTTCGCTTCTTACACTCCAGTCATTTCCCTTGGGGAAAGAGAAAAGCATGAACCTATATAAATTAACAGGGTGCCCTTGTAGATCCCGGTGTGAGAAATCTCAAAAATGGAGCGTAACCCGACTCAAGGATACTCAATTCTGTGAGTTATAGGAGAATCAACAACCTTGTGCGATGCAGCAGTGCCAAGTCCCCGAGAATAGACTGGAAAATCGTGGTGATGTCATCGACGAAGACTCACCATCAACTCCAAGATCAGCTCACCATGGAATAGTGATCTTTGCGAGGGGCACGTGGGAAGATGGCGATCGAGTTGTTTTCCTAGCGTAGTTGACCATATATTTTTCACGTTTCCTATGCACAATACAGTTACACCGATATCCAGTATTATCCACAAATCAATCGATGATGAGTTCAGGCCAAGACCTCAAACCTCGATGGATGTGGACCCAATGACCAGAAATGAGTGGGTAGATACTGTCCCTGGAGCGCGACTATCGCCCTTGGCATCGCCTAATTGGCTTCTGAGACTGGAGCTAGTCTTCTCAGGACGCAGCAGAGACAGCCCCATCGCACCCTGTGCGGCTGTGCCTCTAGATTCTTCCCGAATTTTGGCCAGGCCGGGCACGAACTCCGACCAAATATGTAGACTTTGTGTAGATACCGTCGGGTGCCATGATTCGGGTTGCCTACCCCAGGCGATCCGAGGATGATCCTTACCTATTGTTTCAGAGAGCACTGCCATTTCTTCTTCTTCTTTTGGGCCATCCAGCCATGATATGCGTGACACGTCTCAAAATATGATTTTAATTTTTAAGAACAAAAATGTTCTGATGAAACTGGTCCGCAATAAGCCCATAACGTTTTCCCGCTGACTCAATGGGTCAATGGTATGGATTATCAAAAATGTTTATGGCTGAGGGAACCCTAGATGACATTCAAGTCCACAGAGCGTCAATAAACGCATTAGATCGAGTCCAACAAAAGTTGGAAGACTGGTGGTCAGCGAGCCGTTGCGAGCGGCACAAATAACGATGTTTGCATGTTTCAGCTAGTCGAAATCCGCGCCCGGCCAGCATTTTATTTGATGCATTGGACTACTAAAATGTTACTGAAGGAAGGAGAATGCTGTAGTCTATTTGACTGGAGTGATCGGAGCGTTGCAAGCGATCGTCTGATAATTTCGCGCCGCACAGTGATTCTCAGCATATCATGGTAATGCTCTCCCCCTCGCACAAGCAAAGGAAAAGTCTTCACGTAGTTAGTTACACTAGGGATGGTAGTATTGATTCTATTGCCGATTATTTACATCCGACGGCCGAGTCACAATTTGAATGTACAGTATGTACCATACAGTAAATTCATCCTTCAATTGAAGTTCCCCAAAATGACCTACTTCCCTTGCGCATCATACTCCAACAATAATTGCATAATCTCGTCCTGTCCCCTCCATGATGCCATCTGAAATGGTGTTTGACCTGCGTCATTTCGCATACGAACATCTGCTCCCCGCTCAAGCAACGCCTTGACGATCTCGAAGGAACGATTGAATATCGCATGATGCAATGCAGTCCAGTGGTCCTGCTTCGTCGCATTCGCGTCGGCGCCGTGATGGAGTAATAAGTGGGCGACACCAACATCTCCATGGTGTGACGCTGCGTGCAACGGTGTCCAGCCAGTCCCGTCAGCAGAATTCACGTCCGCGCCATACTCAATTAGCAACTGGGCAACTTCAACGCTTCCGCTCAGCGATGCATGACTCAACGGAGTCTGGTGGTATTCGTCCCGTTCATTAACATCCGCACCTCCTTCAAGTAACGACCGCACAATCTCAAGATGGCCCGCATCCGATGCAGCATGCAACGACCTTCTCAACTCTTCAGGAATATTTGCGTCACTCCCGCGTCCAAGTGATGGCCTCGCAACGCTGGGAAGGACATCCTGTGATGCCGTGTCCAAGGAGACCGGGTTGATGCGGGCTCGAAGATTTGGGTCTTTCATCGCCTTCGCTAATGACCTTGCCACGTCGAGTTTACCATAGTCGAGTGCCAGTGCAAGGTCTAAGGCGGTTTTATTATCGCTATTGTGAATGTTGACACCTGCACCCGAACTGAGTAGCAGCGTCACGACGTTGAGATGTCCACTCTGTGCTGCTCGGTGTAGTGGGGTGAAATCTTTTCCATCTTGCGAATCTACAGCCGACCCGGATGCGAGTAGTAGACTCACTATGTTGAGTTTCCCACAACCTGATGCCAGGTGTAAGGGGGTTTCTTGGCTCTTGTTCCGTGTGTTAACATCTGCACCGTATTGGATAAGGAGTTCGGCGACGTTGAGATGGCCATTAGCAGATGCCAGATGAAGGGGAATACAGAAGTCTTGGTCCTCTGGACGACTTGTATCTGAAGTGATGTTGAAACCGCGGCACAGCATTAGGATAGAAATCATGACATACCACTGGATGGGGACAAACCGCCGTGGGGATTACAGTCCACGTCGGCGCCACTCTGAAGTAACAACCGCACGGTATCTAGATGTCCATTTCGTGATGCAATCGCCAATGGAGTCAAGCCGTAGTTGTCACGGGAGTCCACACTTGCGCCATTCTGGAGTAACAAATGGATGACATTCAGATGACCCTCTCCTGATGCCAACACCAATGACGCGCAGCCATGGTCGTTACGAGAGTCCACAGTTGCGCCATTCTGGAGTAACAAATGAACGATATCTAGATGACCCTCTCCTGACGCGGACATCAATGACGTCCAGCCATCGTCGTTACGGGAGTCCACACTTGCGCCATTTTGGAGTAACAAACGAACGACATCTGGGTGTCCATATTGTGATGCCGATAATAATGGGGTCCAGCCGTTGTTGTCTCGGGAGTCCACGCTTGCCCTATTCTGGAGTAACAAGCGAACGACATCTGGGTGTCCATATCGTGATGCTGACATTATCGGAGTCCAGCCGTAGTTGTCATGGGAGTCCACACTTGCGCCATTCTGGAGTAACAAATGAATGACATCCAGATGTCCCTCTCCAGATGCCAGTGACAATGACGTGCAGCCATCGTCGTTACGAGAGCTCACACTTGCCCCATTCTGGAGTAACAAACGAACGACATCTGGGTGTCCATATCGTGATGCTGAGGCTATCAATAATGGGGTCCAGCCGTTGTTGCCTCGGGAGTCCACACTTGCGCCATTCTGGAGTAACAAACGAACGACATCTGGGTGTCTATATCGTGATGCCGACAATAATGGGGTCCAGCCATTGTTGTCTCGGGAGTCCACACTTGTGCCATTCTGGAGTAACAAATTAATGACATCCAGATGACCCTCTCCTGATGCCAACGCCAATGACGTATAGCCATCGTCGTTACGAGAGCCCACACTTGCCCCATTCTGGAGTAACAAACGAACGACATCTGGGTGTCCATATCGCGATGCTGACAATAATGGGGTCCAGCCATTGTTGTCTCGGGAGTCCACGCTTGCCCCATTCTGGAGTGATAAACGAACGATATCTGCGTGTCCGTGTCGTGATGCTGACATTAACGGAGTCCAACCGTCGATGGAAGCGATGTCCACGGCTGCGCCATGTCGTAGTACAACCTGCGCAACCTCGAGTTTTCCCTCAAGTGACGCCATGTACAATGGAGTCCACCCACCCTCGTCATGGGTGTTAACATCCGCATGGTGGTCGAGTAACAGTGACATCATGTCAAGATGCCCTCTTCGTGATGCTTCATACAGCGGGGTAAGCCCCTGCCGATTCCCGGCCATATCTGCACCGTGTTCAAGGAGTAACACCACAACATCAGCATTTCGTTTCGTGACCGCGGCATGCAGTGGAGTAAGATAAAATCCGCCCCTGGCGTTAATATCCGGTGGATAAGTGACGATGAGATGTTCTACAAGGTCGCGGAAACCACAAAGTGTCGCATAGTATAATGGAACAACCTTCGGTGGTGTTGGGCGCGCCTCGAACATGATCTCCCGAAATTGGAGGTCGATATCATATATCCACACCCATGTTGAAAAGTGTGGTTTGTCAGGGTCAAAAAGCCGCTCCATAGCAAGTTTAATGCCCGAACAGACGTTGTCGAATTGTGCGTGATCGACCCAGTATCGTGCGGCGTAGATCGCGAAGGGGAAGTTTTTCATCCTCTCCTTGTCAACCTGGTCGTCTAATGCCAGGAGGACGCTCAGGGAAGCCTGTGCCAGAATCGTATGTGCTGAATCGGGAAGTACGTGATACTGGGAAAGCTGCCTCCCAGAATTGGCGAGGCGTTTCGATGTCAAATATTCCTTGACGGAAAAATGCGAGAATTGGACCACTCGCGAAGTGTCCATATCGACGATCGTGATTAGACTCGAGCACGCAGACAGTACTGCTTCTTCTGGGTTCTCTGGGCGCCAATTCACGCTGTAGTTTGGTATTGTCCCTGTGTCAAATTGAATTGCAAGGATCTCCGCAAGCTCCTCGGCACGAAGTGGTCGAATCGACTCCGCAAGGCAGTGGAAGAGACGTTGCGCGTGCTCCTGTCTCTCCCGGGCTATGCCTTGCAATATACGATCATATGTCTCGTCCAAACTCGTTGGTAACTCATCCAAAGCGCGACGAATTGCTGATGGAAAACATCGACGCAGGGCTTCTACTTGGCAGACAACCCAGCGAAACCTGAATTATTGCATGAGAACAGTTATGACTTGGCTTAGAATCGACGGCTTACATGCCACCCGCCTTCCGGGAGAGCGTCTCGACAACCATTTCCTTGTCTTCATCCCTCCATCTCCGCATCTTCCTATCAGAGGAGACGATCCACTTGACGTAGTCAGCAATGTCCTTCTTTTGTCCCCGCTCATCGTGAAGAGAGACAGTGTGAGATGCCAAAGACGTCAGGGATGCTCGGATATCCGCCTCGGGGCGACTAGTGACGCAGATGCGAACGTTCGAGAGGTGCAGGGCTGCTAGATTCTCCACCTGCTCAAGGACACGTTCTCGGGGGGATACCACGCCAGTGTCATTCGGGCACTCATCAAGGGCATCTATAATAATATAAATCGGTGGCTGCCCCTCGAGTTTGAGCATGTCCTCCAAGCAATCCATCAGCTCATCGTCGCTGGGCTGCCGTGATCCTGCATCGCATTCCGAATATAGGGCAGAGAGAATTTTGTAGCAGGGATCGGACTTGGCAGAGAGCTGAGAGATAAGGGAAGCCAGCAAGCCGGTGACTTGCTGCTTTTTAGCATCTCTGAAATCGCAATAGAAATATGCCATGTGTGCCAATCCCGCATCACGTAGGCCCTTGATTTTTTGAATAATCCCGGAGCTAGTTGGTGGTTTGAATGTGCCGAACCAAAAAGTTCGAATATCACTTACCAGAGAATACTCTTTCCAGATCCTGCTATAAACCGTGTGGCAGGCGGTAATCAGGACATCGGATGGAAATAAAGGGGAAAACGACGTACGTTTGCCGTGCATCCATAAGAGTGAACCTGTCTCCTTCCATTCCTTAAACGTGTCGCTTTGGGTAAACCATGATGTGGTTCCATCAAGGTGGTCTCTGCGTGCGATGTTATGATTTGTCGATGGATCCGGAGGGGAGAGCCAACTTCGGACGTCCTTTTGAAGCTGGTTCCCTATGGATCCTATTCAGCCTCAAGAATAAGTGCCAATAAATGTCGGGACTAACGCTCTAGCTTGTTTATTTTATCTGCCGTCTCCTGTACCATAACTAATACCCACTGTTAGCCCCAAGAGTTTAAATATTTCATCGAACACACCTAGAGCCTGCCGGATGCCGTCTGTCGATGCCTTGCCATCTACTCAAACAAGTCTCGTCAGTCGTTTGATGAACACCCAAGTAACATTCACGCACCATCCATGACCACTCTCAGATTGTCGAAGAGTCCGTAGACGACTTCCAGCGTGTGGGCTACAGTCATCCGAGCTTCCTCCTGGGTGAGTCGGTCCAGTCGCTGTAGGATTGCCTCAACCTCGCTCTCCCCGAGTAACTTTTTTGCGAATTTCTCTGAACCATGCTCAACCAGAGAATATCTGATGACAGCGGGCCACTTACTGAACCGTCCCTGCTCGATTTGCTTGGTTGCAAGTGCAAGCACGGAGAGTACTTCAGCCATTATTTTGACCATGATATCGGACATCGTAGTGAACAACGAAATCTTCTCTGTATAAATATGGAGGCGTCTAAGGAAATTCGCGACGCATTCAAAGAGGTCAGCAAGCGCATCATAGCTTGCGCTGACGCCAATTGCAGCCTGACGTAAATGAGGATCACATAAGGGCGTGGTGGAATGACCGAAAGAAGAGGATATATACTGAGAGGAGAACATCAACGCCGACAAATATCGCTTTTGTTGGTTGGAACGGCACCTGTTAGGAGGCGTAAATATACGATCAGACATACGACAGATAAGAAGAATGCAATCTTACGAGGCCAACTGCCTCGCCCAGGACAGCAGAAAACGCATGGACGACTTGGACTACAGGTCGAAGGCGGTCAATCAGTTTGCGGTGTTGGTCTCGATAGTCTTTGAACGCCGATTCTCCTTCTGAAAGTATATGGAGGACATCGTCAGGGGAACGGCAGTTCTGGAGCTTGTCTACAGAAGGATGTTTGGTAAGGTCTATTCCTGTCTGTTTGGTATAGCTATCCAATGCGGCATCGAGGATAGATTGAAAGTTAGCAGAGGACGTGGTCGTTGAGGACATTAAGGTGCGGAGAGATGAGCCGTCCTTGGGAATCCTAGCGCACAGCGATTCTTCACACGATAAGCGCCCCACGCTCAGCTCTCATGCGAGATCTCACGGACCGTGGCTGGTCCACACTTAGGTCCACGGTCCACGAATGTCGTTGACTTTCTTCGTTCGGGAATAGAATCTGAGAGGGCATCTCGTCAGAAAAGGGTTTATTGTCCTTAGTTGGAATATCCTCACAAGACCAGTATTGTATTGCTTCTGGTGGGATGTGCGTTCACCGCGTCGGATGCCACTGTGCGTGGCCCTTGGCGTGGCCCTCGGGTTCAGCGCTCAGGCGGTCTCAAATTCTCGTCTGCTTTTTCATTTTTTTTCTGCTCGTGAAACACTTTGACCGGCAGTGCCAGCGAAGCCAGGGCACACGTGCAGTCGACTCAAAGCGCATGAGTCATGACGCCGCTCCTGACCGGCCTGACCCCGCGTTTCATTCCACAGACTCGCTTCGGACGACCCCAACCCCACCCCACGGCCCCGTAGCGTGATGCATAATCGATGCGCAATCTGTCTATCTATCCACCATCTTTCCGCGTGACGAGAGAGAAACGCACGTGAAAGCCGACGCCCGCGGCGGGACTCGGAATCCCACAACCTTGAATCTCAGTGGTAAAGCACTGTGATAACCAATCGAGTTCTTATATAACTGGTGCGCATAGTAGGTACCGGCACTTCTTCGAATTGCCTTGATTCGCGTTTACAGTCCTTGCTCGTCGTTCGCCTTCGCCCTAAGCTGGACCTCGATCTTCTCGCTTTCAACTCAGGTCTCGCTCTTATCGCCTCCTGCCACCTCGTGTGTCGGTTTTCACTCTTATCATCGTGTCCTTTCGCTCCAGTCCTCAAGCTCGCCACCGCTATGATGTACGAACACCACCCATTGGCCGACTGTCGACCATCTGATTCTTACGTCTTCTGAGTGCCAGGGTGGTGCAATGCCAGGACTTGCTCTGTTCAATTGATTACCCTTCAGCACATTATATCATCCTAAGAGCGGCCTCGATAGCGTGGCGTCCTCAGCTTCTTAGAAGGTTTATACTCGTGACGTAAGATGGAAGGATACCGGATTTGCCTAAGATTTGCTGGGGAACGTGCCTTGGCTTCCCGCTGATTAGACATTGATTAGGTTGCGTACAGTGCGCATATAATCAGAGCTAGGAGGAGCAATGGCCCAGGAGAGGACAACTGGTGGTACTGCCAGTAAGCTGGTGAACCTTACGATCGTGGCATTGACTCGTGGACGTGAAAAAAGGGCCCATACACCGCTGTTATGACATTTTGTACATACAGTCCTGAGTAGGGCTCTGTACCTCGAGGCACGCCATAATGGGTATCAAAAAAGAAAACGCGCCCGTCTGCCCGTCCCATCATGATCTCCTGCGTCCAGTCCGTATTCGCCAGTCGAATCAACAGCGATCACAGAGGTCTCGCAGAAAGGTTTGACGCGATCACAGGACGACCGATGGTCCCTGTCTTGAGTACAATGTTCTCCGCCAACAGTGCCAACTTGAACCTCGAACGCACTAATGTGATTTAGAAAGCTTTGATCGTGCGAAGGTAAATCAATCACAAGAGGAACATTACAGGGCGCTTTTGCGAGCGAGAGAGGAGAATATAGGACAGACGAGAATGACGCACTCGATGACTGAGTACTGAGGCGATAACCCTATGCACAATGAACGTCATCACGTGTCCGTAGACGCCCGGAAGACCATTCACCGCCTCGGAAACATCCTTGGAAAAATCATCCCATTGCTCGGGAATGTTCCTGCCAAACTATACAGATAACAGAGAGCGATAGTTGCGCGTACCTGAATTCGTTCGCGTCTTCTCCCCGCCTTTCTTTCGAGCAGTCATAGGATGAGCTTCGGGAACACTGGCACCTGGCATTGCCGCATTGGTTCCGATGGGGCTTCCGTCGGCGCGGGTGATGCGGGTGATTCGGTGGTTTTGCAATGGGGGTGTTGTGCTTCCACTGGCAGTCACGGCCACCTCGGTGAGGGTGCACTAAATTTAGCTCTGGATCACGGGTTTCGTTAGACTCCGTCTCAGATCTCAGGGCTCGGATCTCGGATACATCCGAGATGACGAATTAGCCAACGCACCTCCTAATTTCCACTTCATTTTCCTGAAGGAGACATTAGGGTCGTTCACGGTAGCCATTTTGTAACCCATTTTCCATCCCATTTTATTTACATTTTGTTGAATTTCCTGCCAAACCTGCAAAAATGGGCTGGAAATGAGATAGAAAATTAGCTGAAATTTGTCTACTGTGAACGACCCTATTACACCTCGCTTCTTGCACCCGAGTCATTTTTCTTGAGGAAAGTGAGAAGCCTGCGGGTGGAAGAACTGATATACATCCTTGTATACGTCAACACTGTACCTCGCAGATCCCGGTGTCGTCAGTATATCGTAGGCACACCCCGCCGAGGCTCACACACAAGCCTATGAAGCGCCAAATCTTCGATTCTTCATGAGAAGACAGAATAAACCGGCGATGTTGTTAACTAGGACCATGGGCCAAGTTTTGCGATGGCTTCCGTGAAGATGGAAAAATCAAAGTAGTCGTCCCATGCACCACACCGACTCGGAGCGCAATACAGTTACACCGACATCCACAAATCTCGGTGGCAGCCCGTGCTCAGGCCGACCCCAACCCCGACTAATGTGGACTCCAGTCACACAATGACCAGAAATGAGGACATAGATGCTACCTCCGGGAGTGCGAGCATCGCTGTATTTATGAACACAGGGCAGCAGAGGCAGCTTCTTCGGGGCCCTCGGACGCAGACCTGAGTGCCACTTGCACCTGATTCTCTCAACATTGTGATTTGGAATGTTCTGGCACAAGCAAAGGGGGAAAGTAATCGCGTAGATAGTTTCACTACAGTTAGAAGCTCCGATTTTATTGCCGACTCATCAGACGACCGAGTCACAACGTGAACGTATGTACTGTATGTACTGTAAATTCATCCTTCAATTGAAGTTCCACAAAATGACCTATTTCCCTTGCGCATCATACTCCGACAAAAATTGCACAATCTCGTCCAGTCCCATCCATGATGCCATCTGAAATGGCGTGTGACCCAGGTCATTTCGCATACGAACATCTGCTCCCTGCTCGAGTAGCGCCTTGACAATCTCGAGGGAACGATTGAATATCGCATGATGCAGCGCAGTCCAGAGGTCCTGCTTCATTGCATTCGCGTCGGCGCCGTGGTCGAGTAACAAGTGGACGACACCAGCATGTCCGTGGCTTGACGCTGAGTGCAACGGTGTCCAGCCAGTCCCATCTGAGGAATTCACATCTGCGCCATACTCGATTAGTAACTTGGCAACTTCAACTCTTCCGCTCCCCGATGCATGACTCAACGGAGTCCGGTGGGATTCGTCGCGTTCATCGATATTCGCACCTCCTTCAAGTAATGACCGCACAATCTCTAGATGTCCCGCCCCCGATGCAGCATGCAGCGATCTTCTCAACTCATCAGGAATATTTGCCTCACTCCCGCGTCCAAGTGGTGGCATCGCAACGCTGGGAAGGGAATCCTGTGATGCCGAGACCAAGGAGACCGAGTTGATGAAGACTTGAAGATCCGTGTCTCCTATCCACTCCGCTATAGACCTTGCCACGTCGAGTCTATCATTGTCGACTGCCAGATCAAAGGCGGTCTTATTATTGCTATTGCGAATATTGACACCTGCACCCGAACTGAGTAACAGCGTCACGATGTCGATATGTCCACTCTGTGCTGCTCGGTGTAATGGGGTGGAATTTTTGCCATCTTGCAAATTTACACTCGAGCCGGATGTGAGTAATAGATTCACGATGTGGAGTTTCCCATGACCCGATGCCAGGTGTAAGGGAGTTTCTTGGTTCTTGTTCCGTGTGTTAACATCCGCACCGTATTGGATAAGGAGTTCGGCGACGGTGAGATGGTCATTAGCGGATGCGAGATGAAGAGGAATACAGAAGTCTTGGTCCTCTGGACTTGAATCTGCGGGGTGATGATGAAACTGCGGCACAGAATTGGGATGGAAATCGTGACACACCACTGGATGGGAACCAACCGCCGTCGGGACTGTAGTCCACGTCGGCGCCACTCTGAAGTAACAACCGCACGATATCAAGATGTCCATTTTGTGATGCAATTGCCAATGCAGTCCGGCCGTAGTCATTACGGGATTTTACACTTGCGCCATTTTGGAGTAACAAACGAGCGACATCTGGGTGTTCATATTGAGATGCTGACAATAATGGAGTCCAGCCACTGTTGTCTCTGGAGTCCACGTTTGCCCCGTTCCTGAGCAACGAACGAACGATATCTGGGTGCCCATATCGTGATGCCGACATTATCGGAGTCCAGCCATAGTTGTCACGGGAGTCTACGTTTGCGCCATTCTGGAGTAACAAATGAACGATATCCAGACGACCCCTTCCTGACGCAAACGTCAATGGCGTCCAGCCTTCGTTGTTACAAGAGTCCACATTGGCGCCATTCTGGAGTAACAAACGAACGACATCTGGATGTTCATACTGCGATGCTGACGATAATGGGGTCCAGCCATTGTTGTCTCTGGAGTCCACGCTTGCCCCATATCGGAGTAACAAATGAATGACATCCAGATGATCGTCTCCTGATGCTAACATTAATGACGTGCAGCCATCGTTATTTCTGGAGTCTACACTTGCGCCATTCTGGAGTAAAAAACGAACGACATCTGGGTGTCCATATCGCGATGCTGACAATAATGGGGTCCAGCCATTGTTGTCTCGGGAGTCCACGCTTGCCCCATTCTGGAGTAATAAACGGACGATATCTGCGTGTCCATTTCGTGATGCTGAGATTAACGGGGTCCAACCGTCAATGGCAACGATGTCCACGGCTGCGCCATGTCGTAGTAGAACCTGCGCAACTTCGAGTTGTCCCTTGAGTGACGCCAAGTACAATGGAGTGTACCCATTCTCGTCATGGGTGTTAACATCCGCATGGCGGTCGAGTAGCAGTGACATCACGTCAAGATTCCCTATTCGTGATGCTTCATACAGCGGGGTAAGCCCCTGTCGATTCATAGCCACATCCGCACCGTGTTCGAGGAGTAACACCACAACATCAACATTTCCTTTCGTGACCGCGGCATGCAGCGGAGTAAGATAAAATCCGCCCCTGGCGTTAACGTCCAGCGGATAGGTGACGATGAGATGTTCTACAAGGTCGCGGAAACCACAAAGTGTCGCATAGTATAATGGAATGGCCTTCGGTGGTGTTGGGCGCACCCCGAACATGATTTCCCGAAATTTGTAGTCAAGGTCATATATCCATACCCAGGCTGAAAAGTGGGGCTGGACGGGGTCAAAAAGCCGTTCCATAGCAACTTTGATGCTCGAGCATACGTTGGCGAATTGCGCGTGATCCACCCAGTATCGAGCGGCGTAAATCGCGAACGGAAAGTTCTTCATCCTCTCCTTGTCAATCTGGTCATCTAATGCGAGGAGGACGCTCAGGGAAGCCTGCGCCAGGATCGTATGTGCAGAATCGGGAAGAATGTGATACTGGGAAAGCTGCTTCCCAGCATTGGCGAGGCGTTCCGATGTCAAATATTCCTTGACGGAAAAATGCGAGAATTGGACCACTCGCGATGTGTCCATATCGACGATCGTGATTAGACTCGAGCACGCGGACAGTACTGCCTCTTCTGGGTTCTCTGGGCGCCAATTCACATCGTAGTTCGGTATTGTCCCCGTGTCAAATTGAATTGCGAGGATCTCCGCAAGCTCCTCAGCGCGAAGTGGTCGAATCGACTCCGCAAGGCAGTGTAAGAGACGTTGCGCGTACTCCTGTCTCTCCCGAGTTATGCCTTGCAATATACGATCATATGTCTCATCCAAACTCATCGGCAACTCATCCAGAGCACGACGAATCGCTGACGGAAAACATCGGCGCAGGGCTTCTACTTGGCAGACAACCCAGCGAAACCTGCATTATTGCATGAGAACAGTTATAGCTTGACTTAGTACTGACAACTTACATGCCATCCGCCTTGCGGGAGAGCGTCTCGACAACCATTTCCTTGTCCTCATCCCTCCATCTCCGCATCTTCCTATCAGAGGAGACGACCCACTTGACATAGTCAACAATGTCCTTCTTTTGTCCTCGCTCGTCGTGAAGAGAGACAGTTTGAGACGCCAAAGACGTCAGGGATGCTTGGATATCCGCCTCGGGGCGACTAGTGACGCAGATGCGAACGTTCGAGAGTTGCAGGGCTGCTAGCTTCTCCACCTGCTCAAGGACTCGTTCTCTGGAGGATACCACGCCAGTGTCATTCGGGCACTCATCAAGGGCATCTATAATAATATAAATCGGTGGCTGCCCCTCGAGTTTGAGCATGTCCTCCAAGCAATCCATCAGCTCATCATCGCTGGGCTGCCGTGATCCTGCATCGCATTCCGAATATAGGGCGGAGAGAATGTTGTAGTACGCATCGGACTTGGCAGAGAGCTGAGAGATAAGGGAAGCCAGCAAGCCGGTGACTTGCTGCTTTTTTGTATCTCTGAAATCGCAATAGAAATATGCCATGTGTGCCAACCCCGCATCACGTAGGCCTTTCATTTCTTGTATTATCCCGGAGCTGGTTGGTGGTTTAAATGTGTCGAACAAGATTTTTCTTATATAACTTACCAGAGAATACTCTTTCCAGATCCTGCTATAAAACCGTATGGCAGGTGGTAATCAGAACATTTGATAGAAAATATGAAAAAAACGCGTACGTTTGCCGTGAATCCACAAGAGCGAACCTGCCTCCTTCCATTCCTTAAACGTTCCGCTATGGGTGAACCATGATGTGGTTCCATCAAGGTGGTCTCTGCGTGCGATGTTATGGTTTGTCGATGGATCCGGAGGGGAGAGCCAACTTCTGACATCCTTTTGAAACTGGTTCCCTATGGATCCCAATCAGCCTCAAAGCAAGTAAGGGTGGTTGTAGGGACTAACGCTCTAACTTGTTGATTCGATCTGCCGTCTCTTGCACCATAACTAATACCCACGGTCAGCCCCAGGAGATAGAATCTTTCATCGAACTGATTCGAACATACCTAGAGCCTGCCGGATGCCGTCCGTTGATGCCTTGCCATCTATTCGAACATGTTTCGTCAATCATTTGATGAATACCCAAGTAATGTTCACGCACCACCCATGACCACTCTAAGATTGTTGAAGAGTCCATGGACAACTTCCAGTGTGTGGGCTACAGTAATCCGAGCTTCCTCCTGGGTAAGTCGGTCCAGTCGCTGTAGGACTGCCTCAACCTCGCTCTCCCCGAGTAACTTTTTTGAGAATTTCTCTGCATCACGGTCAACCAGGGAATATCTGATGGTAGCGCCACTTACTGAACCGCCCCTGTTTGATTTGCTTTGTCGCAAGCGCAAGGACGGAGAGTACTTCAGCCATTATTTTGACCATGATATCGGACATCGTAGCGGACAACGAAATCTTCTCTGTATAAATATGGAAGCGCCTGAGGAAATTCGCGACGCATTCAAAGAGGCCAGCAAGCGCATCGTAGCTTGTGCTGACACCAGTAGCAGCCTAACGTAATGAGGATCACATAAGGGCATGATGGAAAGACCGAAAGAAGAGGATATATACTGAGAGGAGAACATCAACACCGACAAATATCGCTTTCGTAGGTTGGAACGGCACCTGTTGGGAGGCGTAAAGATATACGATCAGATAAGGAGAATTTAATCTTACGAGGCCAGCTGCCTCACCAAGGACAGCAGAAAACGCATGGATGACTTGGACTACGGGGCGAAGGCGGTCAATCAGTTTGCGGTGCTGGTCTCGATAGTCCTTGAACGCTGATTCTCTTTCTGAAAGTATTTGGAGGACGTCGTCAGGGGAACGGCATTTCTTGAGCTTGTCTGCAGAAGGATGTTTGGTAAGGTCTATTCCTGTCTGCTTGGTATAGCTATCCAACGCGGCATCGAGGATAGATTGAAAGTTATCAGAGGTGGTCGTCAAAGACATCAAGGTGGGAGAGTTGAGTGTCCTTGGAAATTTTAGCTTGTAAGAGGCTCGGCGATTCTTCGCTCGGCCATCACGCACGGACCAATGACCAGTCCTTGGACCGGTCCACAGTCCACGAAAGTCAGGGCATCTCGCTTCCCACGCATCAGAAAGCTGCAAATTGATTGCCCTTCAAATTGAAATATCCTTTTAGGGTCTGTTCGGCAACCAAACCTCGGTCGAGGTTTGAGGTTGAGGTTGAGGTTTGTAAGCGTAAATAGCTGATGTAATCAAGAAACAGATCCAAATAACGTCACGTGGGGGTTACGTTCTTCTTTGGCTTGTTCGGTTCGGTGCTCCACGTGAGAGTCCGTCGCCTCAAACACTCCTCAAACGCGGGGGTTTCGTTTTCTTTCATGCTGCCAAAGCCTCCCTAAACCTAAATGCAAACGGAGGGGTTTGTTTCCCCTCCTCGGATTCAATAGCCCGCCCCTGCCCAGCCCCATCCCCTGAGCTGCACCCCCGTTTCCCCACCCCTACGCCGATGCCTTCACCCCCCGCGCCCTCACCTTGGCATTGATGCCCTCGCCCCCTGTGCTGCCAGACGCCCTTGCCCCCTGCATCGCCACCTCTGCGTCGACACCCTTGCCCCTTGCGCTGCCACCTCCATGTCGATGTCCTCACCCCCTGCGCTCCGCATTGACGTCCCTGTCCCTGCATTAGCACCGTCGCTCCCGCATCCTCCGTCAATGCCGACATGCTGCAGTGACACCCCTGGCCTCTGCGTGCCGGATCTGTGTCCCTGCCCCTGTGTCAGTGCCGCCACCCCTGTCAACACCCGCTGCCCCTCCCCACCGTTCTGCACCTCACCCCCTGCATCTGCATGCGTGCACGCATTGCCTCCATCTCCCTTCCCTCGCCCTAAATGTGAGCGGAGGGGTTGTTCTTTGTACCTTTTAGATAGTTGGGTATATATTGATAATAAAAATACTTTTCTTGGATAAACTAAGTTATAAGGCTTTGAATGAGATTATGAGAATGTTGGAAATCCGAACTAATCATGTGACTTTGCTTTGCTGTTCCTTGATTACATCAGCTATTTACGCTTACAAACCTCAACCTCAACCTCAAACCTCGACCGAGGTTTGGTTGCCGAACAGACCCTTATTACTGTAAGTCCAATATTGAGATCTTGAGAACTCCTTTTTGGCTTATTTAGCATTGGAATTTTGGGGAGTGGCGGACAAGGTGGCGGATCGGCCCGGGACTCGGAGAGCGGACGGGGGAATGCCAGCAAATCGCTCAGCGCTCAGATCGCTCGAGATCGCTCAGAGGCGGTCTCAAATTCTCAGCTGCTTTTCGATTTTTTCTGCTTATGAAACACTTTGACTGGCAACGGCGAAGCCAGGGAACACGTGCAATCGACTTATAATAAATCGCCCTCGGGTCCTTCAAGTTGCCGGGCCGTTTCATTCCACAGACCCTCGCTTCGGACGATCCCCGGCCCAAGCCCACCACACAGCCCCGGAGCATTATGCATAATCCGATGAGCAACCTATCTATCTATCTATCTACCTTTCCACATGACGAGAAAGAACTGCACGACGTGTGCACGTGAACTCGACGCCCCGCGGTACTCGGAACCCCGCAAATCTTGACTCGGAAGCGTCGGAACACTTGAATAAGGCGCAGTAACAACTAATCCAGCATTTGTAATAGTGCGCATAGTAGGTACCTGAACTTCTTCGAGTTGCCTTGACTCGCGTTCTACAGCCATTGCTCGTCGTTCGCCCTAGTCTAGGCCCGTACTGCCAGCGAGTGGTAAACCTTACGATCGAAGTCTTGACTTGTAGACGACACAAAGGGCTCATACACGTTGCTATGACACGTTGTACATACAGCCCTGACTCCTGAGTAGGGTTCTCAGTTTAGTACCTCGAGGCACGCCGTACTAGTGGCGTCAAAAAAGGAAAACGCGCCCGTCATGCCAGTGATCTCCCGCGTTCAGTCCGTATTGGCCAGTCGAATAAGCAGCTGTAACAAAGGTCCCGCAGAAGGTATTTATGCGATCACAGGACGACCGACCCCGTCTTGCGTACAATTTCCTCCGCCGAAAGTTTCAATTCGAACCTCGAACGCGCGCGCAGCGCACCGATGTGAATAAGAGAGCTTTTGAGAGAAGAACATATGATAGGTGAGATTGACGCAATCGATGACCAAGAAGCGGTCATCTATGCAGGAGTACGCGCCTGCGAATGAACATCATAAAGTGTCCGTGGACGCACGGAAGCCCATTCACCGCCTTGGAGACATCATCCCATCGGGCCTACAATGTTCCTGCGGTCAAATTATACAGATAACAGAGAGCGACACTTGCATGTACCTGAATTCGTTCACGTCTTCCCGTATTTCTTCCAAGCAGTAAACGGGATGAGCTTCGGGAACACCTGGCTTCAGTTCCGACGGACCTTCCGTCGGCGCGGGTGATGCCGTAGTTTTGCACTGCAGCATCCGTGCTTCCAACCCCGAACAGTCCTCAGCGAACTAAATTTGTCTAAGCGCTCCTCAGCGTCTCGGACCTCGGACCCTCGGATCTCACAGAGACATCCAAGATGATGAATTAGCCAATGCACCACTTCCATTTTCCTGAAGGAGATATTACACTTCGCTTCGTCCGAGTCATTTCCCTTGATGAAGGCGATAAGTCTTGGGGCAGAACTGATATACATCAACGCAGTACCTTGCAGATTCCGGTGTCGTCAATATATCATAAGGTCGATGACATAGACACACACCCACGCCTATGAAGTATCTCAAAAACAGGGTGTAACCCACCTTGAAGATGCTCAATGCCGTGAGTCATGGGAGAATTGGCTGCCCTGCGCGTTGCGGTAAGACCAAGTCCTCGACTCTTCATGATAACCTGGCGATGTTGTTGACGAAGACCCACCATGGCCAATGGGCCAAGTTTTGCCGCGACTTTTGCGATGCCCCGCGGGAAGATGGCAAATCGAAGGTTGTTCTTCCCATGGACCACACAGTTACACAGACATACAAACGGTGAGAAACCCATCGATGGCAACCCGGGCTCTTGCCGACCCCAAACTTCGACTGATGTGGTCCCAAGGTCCCAAGTCTCCCAATGACCAGAAATGACGGCGTGGATACTATCCCCTGGAGCGCGAGCATGCCGTATTTATGAGCACAGCCTTCTGCACAGGGCACCGCAGAGGCAGGGGTCCTCGGACGCAGACCCTGGCACCAGATTCTCTCAGCATTGAGAATGTTCTCGCACAAGCAAAGGGGAAAGTACTACCATAGTTAGAAGCTCCGATTCCATTGCCGATTATACGTCCGACGACCGAGTCGCAACTTGAACGTATGTAGTATACAATAAAATCATCCTTCAATTGAGGTTCCCAAAAATTACCTACTTCCCTTGCGCATCATACTCCGTCAATAACCGCACAATCTCGTCCTGTCCTGACAGTAATGCCATCTGAAGTGGTGTTTGACCTACGTCATTCCGCAGACGAACATCTGCTCCCTGCTCGAGTAGCGCCTTGACAATCTCGAAAGAGAATTTGACTATCGCATAATGAATTGCAGCCCAGTGGTCCTGATTCATCGTATTTGCATCAGCGCCATGATTGAGTAACAATCGGACGACATCGGGGTGGCTATGGCGTGACGCTGCCTGCAACGGTGTCCAGCCGGTCCAATCTTGGAAGTTTACATCCGCGCCATACTCGATTAGCAACTTGGCAACTTCAATCCTTCCTCGCATCGATGCATATAACAACGGTGTGTGGTGCGTTTTATTCCGTTCATTGACATCCGCACCGCTTTCGAGTAATGACCGCACAGCCTCAAGATTTCCCGCATCCGATGCAGCATGCAACGACCTTCTCAGCTCATTAGGAATAGTCGCATCACTCCCGTGTCCAAGTGATGGCCTCGAAACTCTGGGAAGGAAATCCTGTGATGCCGTGTCCAAGGGAGCTGGGTCAATGTGGTCCTTTCGATCCTCATCTCCTAGTATCCACTCCGTTAACAACGTTGCCACATCGGGTCTACCATTGTCGACTGCCAGGTCCAAGGCGGTGTTATTTTTGCCACTTTGAATGCTGACACCTGCACCTGAACTGAGTAGCAGTGTCACGATGTCGAGACGTCCACTCTGTGCTGCTAGGTGTAATGGGGTGGAATCTTCGCCATCTTGCGAATCTACATTCGAGCCGGATGTGAGTAATAGACGCACAACGTCGAACTTCCCATGACATGATGCCAAGTGTAAGGGGGTTATTTGGTCCTTGTTTCGTGTGTTAACATCCGCACCATGTTGGATAAGGAGTTCGGCGACGATGAGATGGCCGTTAGCGGATGCCATATGAAGAGGGGTACAGAAGTCTAGGTTCTCTAGACTCGAATCTGTGGGGTGATGATGAAACCGTGGAACAGCATTGGGGTGAAATCATGACGCACCGCTTAATGAAGACCAGATGTCATCGGGACCGGCGTCCACGGCAGCACCACTCTGAAGTAACAACTTTACAATGTCTGGATGCCCATTCATTGAAGCATACACCAGTGGAGTCCAGCCGCGGTTGTTACAGGAGTCCACCCTTACGCCATTCTGGATGATTAGTAGACGCACGATGTCGAGCCTCCCATGGCATGACGCTAGGTGTAACGGTGTTTCTTGGTTCTGGTTCCGTGTGTTAACATCTGCGCCGTATTGGATAAGGAGTTCGGCGATGGTGAAATGGCCGTTATGGGATGCGAAATGAAGAGGAGTACAGAAGTCTCGGTTCTCTGGACTTAAATCTGTGGGGTGATGATGAAACTGCGGCACGGCATTGGGATGGAAATCGCGACGCACCACTAGATGGGGACCAACTGTCCCTGGGACTGGAGTCAACGGCGGCGCCACTCTGGAGTAACAACCGCACGATATCTGAATGTCCATTTTGCGATGCAGGCGCCAATGAAGTCCAGCCGTAGTTGTTACGGAAGTCCACACTTGCGCCATTCTGGAGTAACAAATGGATGACATCCAGATGACCCTCTCCTGATGCAAACATCAATGACGAAGAACCGTCATCGTTACGGGTATCCACAGTTGCGCCATTCTGGAGTAGCAAACGAACGACATCCAGATGTCCCTTCAGTGATGCGCACGCCAACGGTGTCCAGCCGCCGTTATCACGGGAGTCCACACTTGCGCTATTCTGGAGTAACAGACTCACGACATCCAAATGTCCTTCTGCTGACGCTAACAGCAATGATGTGCGGCCATCGTTGTTTCGAGAGTCCGAACTGCCGCCATTCTGGAGTAACAAGCAAACGACATCGGCGTGTCCACATCGTGATGCTGACAGTAACGGGGTCCGGTCATCGTTGTCACGGGAGTCCACAGCCGCGCCATTCTTGAGTAACAAACGTACGACATCCAGATGTCCCTTTAATGATGCGTACGCCAACGGTGTCTGGCCGCTGTTATCATGGGAGTCCACACGTGCGCCATTCTGGAGTAACAAATGCACGATATCCAGATGTCCCTCTCCTGATGAAAACATCAAAGACCCCCAGCCATCGTTGATACGGGACTCCACACTCGCGCCATTCTGGAGTAGCAAACGAACGACATCTGTGTGTCCATATCGTGATGCTGACGATAATGGGGTCCAGCCTTCGTTGTTTCGGGAGTCCACACTTGCGCCACTCTCAGGCTGGAGTAACAAACGAACGATATCCGGGTGTCCATATCGTGATGCTACCAATAACGGGGACCAGCCGCCATTGTCCTGGGCATCCACAGCCGCGCCATTCTGAAGTAGTAGACGCACGATATCCAGGTGCCCATTTTTAGATGCCACAACCAATGGGGTTTGACCATCGGTGTTCCGATTGTCCATGGACGCGCCATGTCGTAGTAATACCCGCGCAACCTCCACTTCTCCCTCAAACGACGCCGTATACAATGCGGACGACCCTTTCTTGCCCTGAAAGTTAACATCCGCATTGCGGTCCAGTAACGGTGTCATCATGTCAAGACGCCTTCTTTGTGATGCTTCAAGCAGTGGGGTAACCCCACGCCGATCCATGGCGGCCACATCCGCACCGTGCTCAAGGAGTAACATCATAACAGCCACATTTCCTTTCACGATCGCAGCATGCAGCGGAGTACAATGATAACCGCCCCTGGCGTTGACGTCCCGCGGGTACTTGATGATGAGATGTTCTACAAGGTCGCGGAAACCACAAAGCGTCGCATAATATAATGGAACGGCCGTCGGTATTGTTGGCCGCGCCCCGGACATGATTTCCCGAAATCGGAGGTCGATATCATATATCCACACCCATGCTGAAAAGTGTGGCTTGTCTGGGTTAAAAAGCCGCTCCATAACAGCCTTAATGCCCGAACAGACGTTGTCGAATTGCGCGTGATCCACCCAGTATCGAGCGGCATAAATCGCGAACGGAAAGTTCTTCATCCTCTCTTTGTCAATCTGGTCATCTAATGCGAGAAGGACGCTCAGGGAGGCTTGGGCCAGAATCGTATGTGCTGAATCGGGAAGAATGTGATACCGGGAAAGGTGCTTCCCAGCATTGGCGAGACGTTCTGACGTCAAATATTCCTTGACGGAAAAATGCGAGAATTGGACTGCTCGCGATGTGTCCATATCGACAATCGTGATTAGACCAGAGCATGCGGAAAGTACCGCTTCTTCTGGGTTCTCTGGGCGCCAATTCACATCGTAGTTCGGTAGCGGTCCTGTGTCAAATTGAATTGCGATGATCTCCGCAAGCTCCTCAGTACGGAGTGGTCGAATCGACTCCGCAAGGCATTGTAAGAGACGTTGCGCGTACTCCTGTCTTTCCCGAGCTATACCTTGCAATATACGATCATATGTCTCATCCAAACTCGTCGGTAATTCATCCAGAGCGCGACGAATCGCTGATGGAAAACATCGACGTAGGGCTTCTACTTGACAAACAACCCAGCGAAACCTGAATTATTGCATGAGAACAGTTATAGCTTGGCATAATACCGATGACTTACATGCCATCCGCTTTCCGGGAGAGCGTCTCGACAACCATTTCCTTGTCTTCATCCCTCCATCTCCGCATCATCCTGTCTGAGTAGACGATCCACTTGACATAGTCAGCAATGTCCTTCTTTTGTCCCTGTTCATCGTGAAGAGAAACGGTGTGGGATGCCAAAGCCGTCAGGGATGCTTGGATATCCGCCTCAGAACGACTAGTGACGCATATGCGAACGTTCGAGAGGTGCAGGGCCGCTAGTTTCTCCATCTGATCAAGGACTCGTTCTCGGGGTGATACCACGCCGGTGTCATTCGGGCACTCATCAAGGGCATCTATGATAATATAAGTCGGTGGCTGCCCCTCGAGTTTGAGCATCTTCTCTAAGCAATCCATCAACTCGTCAACGCTGGGCTGCCGTGATCCTGAATCGCATTCCGAATATAGGGCAGAGAGGATCTTGCAGCACGCATCCGACTTGACAGAGAGCTGAGAAATAAGGGAAGCCAATAGGCCAGTGACTTGCTGCTTTTTGGTATCTCTGAAATCGCAATAAAAATATGTCATGTGTGCCAATCCCGCATCACGTAGGCCTTTGACTTCGTGAATAATCTCGGAGCTGGTTGGTGGTTTGAATGCCGAACGAGAAAAAAAATCGTATACCACTTACCAAAGAATACTCTTTCCCGATCCTGCTAGAAAACCGTGCCGCAGGCAGAAATTAGGACATCAGATGGACGTATGTGAAAAAAACGGCGTACGTTTGCCGTGAATCCACAAGAGCGAACCTGCCTCTTTCCATTCCTCAAACGTGCCGCTTTGTGTGAACCATGATGTGGTTCCTTCAAGGTGGTCACCGCGTGCGGTATTGTGGTTTGTTGATGGATCCGGAGGGGAAAGCCAACTTCGGACATCCCTTTGAAGCTGATTCCCTGTGGACGGATTCAATTCAGCCTCGAGGATTTAGTGGTGAATGTCGGGACTAACGCTCCAGCTTGTTGATTCGATCTGCCGTGTCTTGCATCATACCTAATGCCCATTGTCAGCCCGAGGATATGAATGTTTCATCGAACATACCTAGAGCCTGCCGGATGCCGTCTGTTGATGCTTTGCCATCTACTCGAACGAATCTCGTCAATCATTTGATAAACATTCAAGTAAAGTTCACGCACCATCCATGACCACTCTCAGGTTGTTGAAGAGTCCATGGACAACTTCCAGCGTGTGGGCTACTGTCACTCGAGCTTCCTCCTGGGTGAGTCGGTCCAGTCTCCGTAGGACTGCCTCAACCTCGCTCTCCCCAAGTAACTTTTTTGCAAATTTCTCTGCGCTATGTTCAGCCAGGAAATATCTGATGGCAACGGGCCACTTACTAAACCGTCCCTGCTTGATTTGCTTTGTCGCAAGTGCAAGCACGGAGAGCACTTCAGCCACTATCTTGACCATGATATCGGACATCGTAGCGGATAACGAAATCTTCTCGGTATAAATATAAAGGCGTTTCAGGAAATTCGCGACGCATTCAAAGAGGTCGACAAGCGCATCATAGCTTGCACTGACGCCAGTAGCAGCCTGACATGAATGGGGATCACATAAGGACGTGACGGAAACGAGAAGGGGAATACATACTGAGAGGAGAACATCAACGCCGACAAATATCGCTTTTGTTGGTTGGAATGGCACCTGTTGAGAGGCGTAAAGATACGATCAAATAAGGATGGCTGGGCTTACGAGGCCAGCTGCCTCGCCAAGGACAGCAGAAAAGGCGTGGACGACTTGGACTACGGGGCGAATGTGGTCGATAAGTTTGCGATGTTGGTCTCGATAGTCCTTGAACGCTGATTCTCTTTCTGAAAGTATTTGGAGGACGTCGTCAGGGGAACGGCATTTCTCGAGCTTGTCCGCAGAAGGATGTTTGGTAAGGTCTATTCCTGTCTGCTTGGCATAGCTATCCAATGCGGCATCGAGAATGGATTGAAAATTAGCAGTGGACACTGTGGACGTCACGGACGTGGTCGATGAAGACATCAAGGTAAGGGGAGATGGGCGTAGGTTGTAAAGAGAAGAGCGATTCTTCACACGGTGAGCGCTGGGCGCTCAAGCGCTCAAGTATCATATACGAATCTGAGTTAACTTACTGTGTAGGTACCTACTGTATTGGCTGCACGCGGAGGATGCACGGCTCGCAACCCTCTGAAGCAACATCGAATTATCGACTCCAGCTCAGAACCCAGCATGGTGTGACCTCATCGCTGGAATGGAAAGGAGTCAGATGCCCTCGGCCACTTCTGTTTGGATCGAACTCGTTTGTTCCCTGCGAATGCTCAGGCTGTAATGCTCCTACTCGAGTCCCATTACGGTCCCGTGACGTCAGCCTCTAGTCCGGGGTCCGGGGTACCGCGACCACCTGGCACTGGGTAACTCGGAACTGCTCAGAGAACAGATGTCTTCCCGTCAAATTTCAAAGTAATGACATCATAAGTTCATACCCATGTCTATCTATGAAGAATCGCGACAAAATTGCAGTGCCTTTGTAAAATACGAAAATGCTTTCACAAAATAGTCGAAGTTGCGCTCGCTGACTCATAACCCCCCTTTCCCAACCTTTCATTCGACTTCACCCAATTCTATTTCAATCCTTTAAACCCTGTAATAGATTTTCTCCGTAGGGTGAGTCCTTCATGGATGACTAGCTCTTGTTGAGCACTGACCCTTGTAGTTTTTTCACCGTCCAAGGAATGGACGCCCCAAACCCGGCTTACCCCAGAACAATACCGCCCGGTCTGGTCAACCGTTAAGGCGCTCGAGGCACCCCTGCATACATCGGTTGGTCAACTCCTTCAAGCGCAGCACAGGTCCGGCCGACCCCACACGAGGAACGGCCCCTCGCCGCGACGACGGCCCTGATCTAGGCGACTTCAAACAACAGGGCAACACCACTTCGCCGGGTGTTTTCAGTCACCCCATCGCTCACGCAAACGGGGTTTCCAAGTACGCTATCATTTCCATTACGTCCCACCGCTTTGCCTCTAATCTATATTTTCCCCTGGAGGGCTCGTGATTGGTTTTCCGGTATGGACAAAGATGGTGATGGACAGGTGTCTTGCGCGGATCTGCGTACGCGCTCTCTTCTCCTAAGATTCACACCAAGTCTGGCTCACTTATTGTACAGACCATGCGATCTTGACCGACGGCGGTAACATCTTATTTTATTCTCGCCACAAGAGCCAAGGCTCACTGGTCGCCGTTTCCAGACATGCCGTTCTCGATCGACGCAGTGAAATATCTCGTGAGAGCATTTGTATGTGTTTATTAGAGTACTTTCGGAGGATAATACTCATACTGTAACAGGACCAAAATGGCGATGGCGTGTTTGGCTTCGAAGTGGTATGTAGATGTGTGCCTTTGAGCGTTTTTAGCTTATATGCCGTGCACAGTTTGAGCCTCTATGGAACTCCCTGAATGTATGGTTCGCACAATGTTCCCTTTCTTATCTGACGTTGCGAATAGGAATGGCGGCGATTGTTTGATGCAGTTGATATTGACGGTGACGGGAGGATTAATGCCACCGAGCTGGCTCACACGTTTGCCCAGTACGAGTACGCTAAGCTCTCCTATCACCTTTCTTCCTTCACTAACGGGTGCTCTGCTCAGCCTGCGTGTTTCCCCCAACACTCTTGACAACATAATGAAGAAGTATGGTAAGTCTAACAGCAGGTCTGTCACAATTTCCATGGTCATGTGAACTTCCCGACTCGTAAACAGGGATTATGCCCTCATGGGAGCGGTTCAGTCGGCAATTTGACAACGGTTGTGTTCCACCTTGCCCACACCCAGAAATGGATCTGGAATGCTTTGTCTGTATGTGCAGTGTGGTGCGACAGACGTGCAATCTGTACGACAAGTGCAGTGCAGGAGGGCGATCACAGATGAGTAGGGATGAGTTTTTCAAAGCTGTTACATCCATGCCTCAGGCTTGAGGGCATCCTGTGCCTCCCGACGTTGTACTTGCACCTGCCTTTTCCCCTTAATTGTTGTAGTCTGTTTCTTATCATATCACTACTAGCTCGGCATTGATATGGTTCACAAGTCCTGTAACATCGCTAATCTGTGATATACAATCGGCAGCAAGTGACTCTACCCGAACGAAAGTCATCGTTGGGCATCATGCCACGGCGAGAACCGCGAGCGGAATGATATGGCATGAGGCAGGCCATTCCTGAGGTTCTCGACTCTTGAGCTCCAGGCGCACGTACTCCATGCTTGTTGGGCGGGGAAAAACGACTCTCTTCGTCACATTCAGCTGGATCCGCTCAACTGGGTTGTAAGGGCAGAACTGGGGAGCTCGGGGTTAGGTATGCATAATGGAGAGATCGCGCATCGACGCAGCGTACTAGTGTGCAGGAGCTACCTACCTTCCCTTAATCTGGTGGCGGTCAGACATATTGGTATGAGGCATAACTCTGTGGGGTCCGTCATGGCTGCGGTACAAGATGCTGACTTGTCGACTGGATAAGTCCGAGAGTTGTCACAGTATTCTTGTCTTGTCCTCTTGTTGATCCCGTGGAAGTTCGGTGGAACGCCGCGATCGCTCTCTGCATTGGAGGTGAAGCCACAGTGTGACACCAAGCGGTACAGGAACCGGAACCTCGTAACGTCCGAGTACTTGAATGTCCGCCTTCCGAGATACATTGTTGAAGCAAGTAAAATTTGTATCACATCCTGTTCTCGCCACTTACTACTACTCTGCTAGTTGCCACTGCTCGCCTTGGATCAACCAACCTTGCAACCAACTGTACAAATTTTCAGCCCCAGAATCTCAGACTCGGTGACTCGGTGATCCACGACAGGGACGAGAATTGAGGCCTTGAAGCTTGAGGTCTGAACTTGGTGAACGGTGGGGACTCGTCGTTTCGGAGTCGGAGTCGGACATGAACTATATATATGCCGCGGCGCTGACTGATAGCACCCCTTTCAACACTCATATGCCCCCTTTTCATTCGATCCAAGAATTTGCAATGGATCTGCTCCGTAGGGTGAGCCCATAGACTCATGCATGACTAGCTGGTCTGGTTAAGCTTTCTTCTAGTTTTCTCGCCGTCTAAGGAACGGACCCCCCAAAGCAGGCTTACCCCAGAGCGAGACCGCCCAGCCCGGTCAAGGCAGTCAAGGCACCCTTGCATCCATCGGTTGGTCACACCATTCAGGCGCGGCACAGGGCTCGAGCCCCACTGATCCCACGCTAGGTGAACGCCCTCAAGGTCTCAATCGCCGCGACGATGGCGCATATCGAGGCGGCTTCAGTCAACCGGGCAACATCACTCCGCCGAGTGTTTTTAGTCGACCTATCGCTCACATAAACCGCTTTTCCGAGTACGTTATGATTTCCATTGCATCCCATCGCTTTGCCTCTAACCTATATTTTCCCTGGAGGGCTCGTGATTGGTTTTTGGCTACAGACGAAGATGGTGATGGACAGGTGTCTGGCGCCGATCTGCGTACGCTCTCTCTTCTTCTAAGATCCACTCCCAGTTCGGCTCACTTATTGTACAGACCATGCAATTGTGGCTAGTAGGAGCTGCGGTAACATCTTTATTTTATTCTCGACACAAGAGCCAAGAGCCAAGGCTCACTGGTCCCCATTTACAGACATGCCGTACTCGATCACAACTGTGAAATATCTTGTGGACGTATTTGCCAGTGTGGGTATTTATCAGAGTCCTTTCGGAGGCCTTCCATGACATTCGTACTGTAACAGGACCAAAATGACGATGGCGTAATTGGCTTCAAAGAGGTATGTAGACGTGTGTCCTTGAGCGTTTCAAGTCACTTTCAACCTTATGTGCTGTGCACAGTTTGAGGTTCTATGGAACTGCCTTAATGTATGATCCGCACAATGTTCCCTTTTCTTATCTGACGTTGCCAATAGGGATGGCGGCGAATGTTTGATGCAGTTGATACCAACGATACAAGGAGGATTGAAACCACCGAGCTGGGCCGCGCGTTTGTCCAGTATGGGTATTCTAAGCTCTCCTACCACCCATCTTCTTTCACTGGCGGGTTCTCTGTTTAGCCTACATTTCCCCCCCGACATTCTTGACATGGTAATGAATAAGTATGGTAAGTCTAACAACAGGTCTGTCACACTTTCCATGGTCATATGTGAATCCCCCATCTCGTATACAGGGGTTTTACCCTCACGGAATCGGCAAGTAGGCTATGGTGGTGTTTCAACTCACCCACAAATGTATCTGGATCACTTCGTCCGTGCTTGCCTTGTGGTGCAACATACTTGCTACCTGTACGACACGTGCAGTGCTCGAGGGCGATCACAGATAAGTAGAGATGACTTTCTCAAAGTCGTCATGTCCATTCCTTGAAGGGGTCCTGTGACCTCCCGGCCTTGCACCTGCGGCCATCTTTCGAGGTCGCAACATTGGTAGCGGCTGACCACAGTTGCAAGCCTAGCTCCCCTCAACATAAGTGGAAGCGCACGCCAAACATTCTCTATCCTGTCCTTTAGGCCGAAACGCCTGTTTCTCCCTTTCTCTTTTAGTCTACTGCGTCTCCGATGTCATCCTTTCATTTTGGTGTATGTAGATGCAGCGGTTTGTCGGACTCAGGCTGTATAATTTGGATTTGAAGAAAAATAATCTATCTAGTTGTCGCTTGAGTCGGTGCGCCTCCAGTGGCGGCCTTGCTGTACGGCAGATCACCCCACGTGCCCAATTGGCCCATGGGCCCGTGACCCGTCGTGAGTCTTCTTGACCTTCGCTTCCTCGACCTATCCACGGCTTCCACCACACACCCTTGCCTGAGATTCTGACCCAGCAAGATCGATGAAATGTTCCCTACTCATTCGGGATCGCGCGCCTCTCCGCACCGCGTCCCGCCTCCTTGGGCGTGTTATTGGTTCTTGTTTTTGGGTCCCTGGCCACTGGCATGTGGTCCTTGCCACGGACCGCGTTGCCTTCAGGACCCCATCCCCACTTGGCTCGTTTCTGGGGTGACATTTTGTGGGTGTCGAGCTGGGCACCCGTCGCCTCGAGACTCTTACCCCTGACAGTGGACCTACGGAATTGGCCACGATAGCTCGGTGATCCATCGACATGGACGAGAGCTGAGGTATACTCGGTGAGATGTGGAGAGAGGAGCCCTCCGGCTTTACGTGGTGTACCTTCGCCTCGGACACAAAGCAACTTGAAGGGAGGTCGCCGTCATTGTCATCGAAACACTGAAAAGGAAGTTATTCAAGTTGGGGTAATCTAAAACGGAAAAAAACTAGGACACCCTTCATCTGCTACAAGTCTGGAGCCTGTGGAAGCAGAGAAAAAGGCCCCATGGTGCCAGTGCGCCACTCGAGCCTTTTCGGTACTAAGTACAGTACAGTCCCGTGACTGTACCGTAATGTTGACCTCGGCTCCGCTGGTCCGGGGCTCCGCTACGGCCACTGGCGGCGAGCTTTCTCACTCCGTCGGAGGCACCACGACCAGCTGACATCCTCTTTGTTTGTCCCTGAAGGTGCTCGGGTTCGGTCGGCCGCCATTGTTTACGTCCCCGTCAGGATTCCGTGATGGCACCCAGCTGTTCACCAACTTTCAGGTAATCATTCAATCACGACTCGGACCTTTCGCATCTCCTTCCTTGATAGCCGACTCCACACCCGTTGATAGTTTGAAGCTTTCTGTCATGGAGGAGCCCTTCCTCACTGGCCTCTCAGATATCTACTAGTCGTTTTGGGGCTCCCAAGACCTCGTTTCATGTGGGGTTCCCTTCAAGTGTTTCGCGGTGTGGAGACTCATGTTAGTTCTCGGATAATGCCTCCGACGCGATCAAGGATTACATGGCTCCCATCTTTTACCCATGTGGAGGCAATCGAGCTGCGTAACTGCGTTGGATGACAGTGGCAAAGAACATATTACCGAGAGCCAACGTCTTGAGGCCGGCCTGAGGCCTAAGGTCCTCTAGCCATTCACAAGTGGGATCGACTTGCAAAGGCATTATGTACGTGTCTCGAGCAATTGTATTTCGCTTTTTTCCACAATTACCATAACAAGATCCTCCTCATCTGGGCCGCTTGTCATACCTTTTCCAATCTCTGGTGGCAGCCGCCGATTGCTCCATCAATAGTCCAGCTCGCAGAGGCTCGAGTCGGCAGTCTCACGGATCTTCAACTCGGGCCAGTGGTGACGCGGTGACGTTCTTTACCACAGGGCGCCAATCATCTTCGGCCAATGGCGCGTCATCATTGACGCATCATCGCGGGCGTCGTCGCTGCGTTCGGAGTGACCTATACCGTATTCCGAGAACTCGATATGCGGTTCAAAAGAGCTGTACAGCTGCTCCTCATGTTGCGGCTCTTGTTGATAGCCATCTTTTTGGCCTGAAGGCGCGCATCGATACCGAGGATTGTGATCGATCCACGAAACCCCATTTTGGAATCAATTGGTTACTAGGTGACATGAAAACAAATCGTACTTAGAATTCTGGACTATCAACTCCCTGTTGATACCCGCATGCATGTTTCAGAGTTCAGAGTTATTGTCTCGGTCGGTCCTTGGGTCGTGTGACCTAGAATATCGATGACATCGGCGATTATATATGTCGCGGAAAACTCTCAAGCACGGTTTCCTATCGCGAGAGCATCCATTACAGAAGGCGCGTTCAAACGTATTGAAGAGAGTTGTATGGGCCGGGGCAATGGGGAAGAAGTTGATATGACGACATATGCCCCAGGAGCACTGAAACGCCATTCGCCCAAAGCATGAGGGAATTATGTAAGCGATGTCCTTTTTTACACTCAGGTGACCATCCCAGCGAAAATAGAGCACCTACTCTCAACGTCCCTATAAAAAATGCCCTCAACCGTTTGTCTCATGGATCACGTCTGCACTACCCTTTTTTGTCCCTCCCCGCCCCCCACAGCCATCGATGTCCTCCCCAACACATCAAGACGAGGAGACGCCTCTTCTCCGACGCGACAATGCGCCGCGAAAGCCAACACCACTCCCAAAGGCACAGATCTTCCTTCTACTCTTGCTCCGCCTCGCAGAGCCAATTACGTCTAATTCTATCAGCCCATACATCAGCGAGGTGTGTTTCGTTGTCTAACTTCCCCCGGATTTTATGATATGGCCTCGCAACGATGCTAATACGCTCTGCCTTGTTCAGCTTGTTAGCGATCTCTCCATCGCTGGTGGTGACAAGCGAAAGATTGGATACTACACGGGGATGATAGTGCGTTCCGGCTCTAATCATATCAACTCGCGGGCACTCACCGACAGCGTTGCATGTCCTTAGGTGTCTTTGCATTATGCTGCCGAAGCCGTCACCGTGCTACAATGGAGCCGTCTCTCTGATCACATCGGGCGCAAGCCCGTTCTTCTGTTGGGCCTTCTGGGCACCGTTGTCTCCACCATTCTCTTCGGTCTTTCCCGTTCTCTCTGGGCACTGGTCCTCAGGTAATGATTTGCTTCCTGTAATGGCCGATCATTAGTAACTGATTGTTCTGCGAAACGACAGTCGCTGCTTGAATGGTATGCTAAATGGGAACCTCGGCGTCATCAAAAGTATGATAGCGGAGCTCACGGACGAGAGCAATGTGGCACGCGGGTTTTCGTTAATGCCGATGGCTCGCGCGCTTGGTTACGTTATAGGGTTCGTTGGGGGTATTTCCCGCTGCCGCCGTCTTGTCACTGATGTTCTGGGATTTTAGCCCCTTTATAGGTGGTGTTTTATCACGGCCGCAAGATCGTTGGCCCGACCGCTTCTCGCACCCTTTCTGGGCCGAATATCCGTACTTTCTTCCATGCTTGGCAGCCGCTACTTATGCGCTCCTGTCGCTCATCTTGAGTGCACTGTATCTAAAAGAGGTAATGCATACGTACGACTATTTTGATCTGCCATGGGCTAATCTCCCGCAAAGACGTTAGATTGCACCCCGCGTTCGGACGTTACTCATCAGGGCTCACGTGATACCCCCAAGGAGGATACGGCAGTCTGTGAAAGTAATAATGCGGCTGCGCACGGAAAACCTGTGCCACTGCCTGAGCTACTCACAAAACCGGTCCTGATATCGATCTCTAATTACGCTATGCTAGCCCTGCTCGACATGTCGGCGATGGCGCTTGTCCCGCTCGTCTGGGCGACCCCAATCGAGTTGGGCGGGCTTAACCTTAGTCCCGCGTCCATCGGTCTTTGGCTTTCCGGGTATGGTTGCTTGAACGCCGTGCTCCAGTTTGTCCTCTTCCCACGCGTCGTTGGGCGTCTTGGCCCTGGCCGTGTTGTTCTCACAAGCATTGCTGCATATGTAATCATCTACACCATGTTCCCATTCGAGAACCTGGCGGCACGCTATGCGGCTGCCGCACACGGCGGTGGCACGACTGTGTGGTTACTTGTCGTCTTGCAACTCGCGTCGATATGCATCACCGACATGGGATTCAGTGAGTTCCTTGAAAAACATAAAATATTTCTAGCATCGCTGACTGCACATTCTTTCTTTTATCCACTCATCCGAAACAAAAAAAACAGATTCGGTGTTTATGTTCCTAGCTGCTGCGGCGCCAAACAAGCGTTCGCTCGGTGCCACGAACGGACTAGCGCAGACGGTGGTGGCCATCCAACGCACGGTCGGCCCTGCAGCCGCCGCGTCATTGTTCGCTTACTCTCTGGCGAATGACGTCCTGGGCTTGGGTGGGAACTTTGCGTATGTTGTGCTGCTTGGAGTCGTATGCGTCGGTCTTGGCGTTGCTGCTCAGTTGCCGAGATATACGTGGAAGAAGCACGGAGATTGCAAGTAGAACTACGGTGGGTGTGTATATCATAATTATATCAAACTGTTTGTATGTGCCTGCGGGGGCAGCCCAGGGGCAGTAATTACAGTCCTATACTGTATACCTTACTTTTTACGGAATAGCAATGATACTATGAGACATTTTTTGATTCCATTTCTCTCTGTCTTCACCATCGCCGAAGAGAGGGTTCTAATGTGGATGAACGAAAAGCGAAGTAGTTTTGGTTGTCGGCTGGCGGAGAGTAAGAATCCAAATTTTACGTCTACTATTTATCTTTGGCGCGCTCTGGAAAGAGAATTCCTTAAATACACTATACCCCTTCAATTCAGTGTGAATATGATACGGTACCTCAATAAGCGGAGAAAGCATGGTACGGGTACAGCGCAAATAAAAACAGCGAATCGGATTAACCCGCAGCAACTACTGACAAGAGACTGCAAAGATTCGCACTCACCAGATTGTTGCATGTACTGTACAGTAATCCTTTTTTTTCGAACAAAAACGGATAGTTCCATCATGCTCCGGAATACTCTTTTACGGGGCAAAGAAGACCTGCTCGCTCGCTGGCGCGCCGTAGCAAAAACGTAAACTCGTGTTAAATATGTCCGCGACAAACCTGGAAAGGTGAAAATGGGGGTGTGGGGCAAGGTGTGTGGTTATCATCGTACAGATCAAGGTCCGACGGAAACCTCAAGACTCGGAGTCGAGAGATGGGGGCGGCCAACCCAGCTATAAGAGAGTCATCAAAGAACGCTGCATGACCTCGGAAGTGGAAAAAGAAAAAGAAAGTTTTGAGAACGGGGGCCACTGCCTCTTCGGCGCGAGATGGCGGGTACTGTACAAAAAGTCATTTGTGTCCGAGGTGATACTGAATGGCAGCATAGGCAAGGCATGGTCCGGCGCAGAGACGGGCGAAGACTGCCAAAGAGCAGCCACGGTGGTCCATGGGTCGACGAGCGTGTTGGTTCACAAATAAAATCTCAGCGAGCACCGACACGCATATACGAAGGAATGGCGGTGGTCTACTTTAGTTTTTAGGTACACCGGAGACTGTTGGGGCGGGCGGAACCCCGAAGAAATGGGAATGTGAAACTCATCTTTGGTTGTGTGGGAGTTCGAGGTTTTCGAGCGCGGGAAAAGAGCATTTGTGCGTCCTTGAAGAAATGCTTCGGGTCGGAAAATGCGAACCCCTCGAAGAATGATCCCACGCAATGCGCAAAACAGTCACGATTTTTCAAATGCGATGGAACATGCGAGCATGACCAAAGATGTAAAGCATGGAATATTGTACATACACCTGCAACTTCCGGCATTGGCAGTGCTGTACCGGGAACGACGGCACATCAGGGGGGGTTGGAGAGGCGGAGGCGGTTCAGTTACGCGTCGCTTATCCCCGAATTCGATACCCCCAAACACAAACATGTGGCTTACTACAGTTAGTACAGTAAGACAGCGTGCTTCAAAAGATAGACAACTCGCACTTGAACTCGCATTCGAAGCAATTCGCACGGCTGACCTCGCGGTAAAAAAATCAAGTCAGACAAGACATGGAGCCATCGCATCGCTCCGGCGTCTTTTCAACTCGAAGATTGGGAATTTCGCACATTGACAGAGTAAAAGAAGAGCGACACCAAATTTATTATATATCGGAAGAAAGAGTCTGAGTCTGAAAGACATGTGCTTATAACAGGAGCTCATGATATATACTGAGCCGATGGTCCGACGCTGATCCATGGTGTTAATGAAATGAGAATGGTGACGAAAATAAGAAATGAAATGAAAGGGAAAGCGGGGCTGGGGGAAAACCTGATCCGGGCCCTATGCGTCCTAACATGTCGCCCCTGTGCGATTTCAGGCAGCCCTGCGTCGGCCGATTCTGCACGCGCCCTAGCACGCTCGCTCGAGGGCCTGAGTCTTGTCAGTTGTCCGTCGTTATCTTTGGGACGTGAGGTCGACCTGGCAGTGCTATAACCCGTTGGGGGCATGCCTTGTTCACATTTTGGGGTTGTCCGAGGTGTTGGAGCGCGGTCAGTCATCCTGGAACATCCCAGACATGTTTGGGGGGTTATTGAGGGGTTGATCGCTTCTGCTGCGTCCTGATTCGCTCTTGCTGCATTGCATGGCTCCAGATTCGATCATTTGAAGTGGGTGATGGGCCTGCCACTGGAGGGGCGCGCGGTCGATAGTGGAAGATGCGGTGTGCTTTGCTCCCGCACGCTGTCGGTTCGTACCGTGCCACCAGCATCCCGGGGTCTGTGCCGCGTGCGTACTGCTGCGCCTCAAGCGCATCACCGCTACCCTAATAGACTGTGACTAAACAGCCTGGGAGATAGTCCAAGCCTTGAACTGCGAAGCCCGAGGAGATGGTGTCCGACCCGAAAGCGGTGGTGCTGGCACAATAGGCAAATGTGTGTCATCGGAGAACCGACAGGTGAGCTGGAGAAACTGGAGCCACTGTAGGTCGAGCTGTAACGCGATCCGACACGGTTGTCAGCCTAGACTAAACGTGAGACATCAGGAATAGACAGGTGGGCACTTTCTCCGGCATGAAGAGTGGTGACGAGAGACCCGAGAAGCGGTCAGCTGTGTCAGCACCACCATGGCTTGAGAAGACATGAGTGAGAGGAGGAAGGGAAACGATAATGATTGAATGATTGATTACTCGCACTTTATATGACAGTGGGAGTCGGAACATAACCGAAGAACAATAGAAAAGCAAAATAGGAGCTTGATCCGGATGGAAAAGCACATCGGATCAAGCACATCGGATCCTGGATAGCAAACGCGACAGCAGCCAAGAAAGGTCAAACACAAATAGACCACAATGAACGCAAACAGACCATCACAAAAATTCGAGTAACAGATCATATACTAGTAATAATAATAATAATAATGAGGACTGCCGTCGCTGGTGGCCGATCCAATCGCTGGCACCCCCAAGCACCGCGCACGTGACACGTGTCTGGTCCCTGGTCCGCGGCCCAAGAATCCCAATTCCGGCTCTTCTCCCGTATTACCCGCACAACTATCGCACCATTACTGGACATGTGAGCGTACGCCGAACAAATTTTCCACCACCACGTGTGGCACCCCTGTCGACTGGTATACCATGCTCTAGCGCTGCCCATGGGCCAGCCGGAGCAAGCATAAACATACTGTACTGCCTAATTACGACTACTTTCAACGCTTGGCCCGCTCTCGTCTCTCTCACAATATAACGCTATTCGTCAGTTTGTCTCTCATACAATCTTCTACACCAAACAACCACCAACTAAAGCTCAAATGTTCAGGCCTCTTGGCTTCCTCAGTGACTCCGCAATCCCCAAGAATGTTTCTACAAGTTCTGACTAGGTGAACCCAACATTAGGAATTCCTCGTTACGACAGATGCAATGGATTTCTCACTGTGTCGGGAGCAACAGCGAAAGAAGAAGGAACCGATGTGGGCGTCCGAGGATTGCAAGGAGCATTGTTCTGGATTTCGAGCGCCACATTTGCCATCTTGCGGAGGTAAAATGACTCGGAAGCTCGACCAAATAAGATGGAATGGAAAGATAGTTGGTTTCTTTGAGCCAAGTCAATAATATACCTGTGCAGGAAGAAGTGACACACCCAAGCCGAACTGCAGCGAGACAAAGATCTTGGATGACCGTGTCGGATACCGACCATCCAGCGTCAGAAATGAAGATCATGACCGGTGTTCTGAGTCACGATAGACGTCAATAAAAAGAGCTGGAGATAAGCTTGGTTCGAATACGAGCCTCTGTGCGCTCCAGTTTTGTTCCATGATGGCTCGACCTGCTTGGAGAGCCCCAGAAAAATCCCTACCACCGGAAGCTGGGTGATGCCGCACGGCATTTAATAGTTCGTCGGGAGTGCTCCTGAAATCATTGGCCAGAATAGGTGTAGTTTCGGAATTGAAAAGGATGACACTATATGCGTCGCAGCGCGCGCCAGCGATCTGTCCGTCCACTGAAACGGCAGCACGACGGGCAGACCAAAAGCTATGCAGTGCTGAATGAACCGCTCCAAGCCTGTTGAAACGTAGTGTTCTTGGTCCGTGACGTCCGTCAGCTAGCGGACCACGGTCATTGTAAGACATTGAGCACGATCTAAAACACATATGAGATGTAGAACAACGCTCATTAACACTTTTTTAAACCTGTCAACAACGAATATCCTATGTTGGCTGGGGTATTAGAGCTCTGAGCAGTACAATGATAAAAGGAACGTTACACGTGAAATACTTGCTGCATCACAAAAGGGTTATTGCATTCGAACAGATGCCCATCATTGGAAATGTAGCCAAGGCCGTTCACAGCATCGTCGGGGTCCCTGGGGGGATGGAACATGGGCAACGTGCAATAAGATAGTTGTCCCGTGCCAGCTGGTGTCCCCAAATGTTCGAGACCTAGATACGTGTGATGTAAGTCGGCAGCAACCTGTCAACATCTGACCATCATGACATACCAGGACACATTGCATCGCTAGATTACGTGTGAGTGACGTCGGATTTATTTCTGCCCACCGGCAGGAGGAGACAAGTCAGACGACATACCATTTCGCAAAATTTATTTGCTCTTCCCGAGTATATAGGTCTAGTTATAAATCTCAGCCCTTAGTTTGGTGGAGAGAATGTGCCCTTAACCTTTGAAGCCTAGGGACAGCGCTATAGCCTAAATGGATATAAGAGAAGAGGAGGGTCAACCCACCCATTCTACGCCAAAAGAGTGCATGAGTAATTGCATCCTTGGGTTTGTTCGGATTTGGAGTCATTCGTTCCTTGATATGTTGGACATCTGCCCCATCGCAAGGATCACCATCTGCGGCATGGCAGTAACTGATATGGACGTGTCTCCCCATCGACGTGCAAACGCGATTGCATGTCATCGGTGCTTCCTCATCACTTGAAGAGAATTTACGACCTCCTAACTCAAGCCTTGTTCCATCCGGCCTTTCAACTTCCCAACGAGTCTGAGTCATAATACCGTGGCGGGTTTCATGGTCTTGCTGAGGGTGGCCTTGAAATATTGAACAGCAAGCATCAGCATCCGTCGCAGTTTGTGATGCGGTGTCTCACCGGAAGGCAAAGCACAAAAATTGCCACAGTTCTCGCACCTAATCTGTTTGAGCATTCTGCGATACAAAGTAAACCATAAATGTTACCCACCGAGCCTCGCAGAGATGAAACGAACATATTTCTTTGCTATGGGTGTGGGATCCCCCATGTGACGTTTGTCCCGGCGGAATCACCCTAACGCACCGCAACCGCTTTGCAACTGGTTTGGGGTCAGGACGACGTCAAGGCTCTGACTTCCAACAAACCTTGTATGTACTAAACGAAATGGTCAGAGAAGCGCAATGGATGACGAAATAGGATCGAATTACTTTAATATACTGGAATGTTTCATTTCTGCCGGTAAAGGTAGTCTCGATGGGTGCCATGTCAGCCTGACAGATCCCCTTATCTGAGCATAGTGCGGAGCACGCGTGCGCTTCTCTGTTTACCACAAGCTTCAGTTTCGATAACTGTCCGAAATAGGAAAACACTACTAACCTACACAAGTGGTGGGTCCCCCGAGTAAGCCCGTGCAGGTGTGGTGCGTCACAAAGCCGCTTGCAGAGTTCGCATGTCGATGGACAGTGCCTGGTATCGCAGGAATGAGTCTCATGGTCTTGATCACTGAAGACAAAATGTCAATCGGTTGGGAAGGTGGGGCGTAAAAAGATAAACCCACCTAAAAATACTACAACGTCCTGGACAGGAATAGATCTTTCCGTCCGGTAATTTCATTCCTCTAAGGTCGCAGGGCTAAAAATCCCGCGTGATCGTAAAGAATAGCCCACACAGCCAAATATCTGTCCATACCTCGCCACACATATGGACGAGCGCAGAACATATATGGTCATCCTCGTCGTGTCTCATGACCTGTGGAAGTGTAGGTTCATAATACCCAAGAAAGCGGTCGTGGCAACTGACTTTTGTACAATCTTCCAAACAACCTTGCCTTCCCGATAGTTTGCAAGGTTCGCCGCACAGGTGAGCAGTGACAGCGCAGCTGCATGGTGATGAAAATGTGGTATTCAAGTTAGCTAGGCACTACTCATTTTACGTACATATGCTCCCCAGGGTGCCCAGCGCTACGCTTTCGTCAGTAGGTGTAGCTGATAGAGATAAGACAACGTACAATGTACTACCGCATAGCTTGAGTTCATCTTGACAGAGCCCGCATTTATGCGCACACTTGTGGTTGGTGTTACAGCTATGGCTGCCCACATGGTGCCGACTACGAATGCAGATGAGATAGCACGAGGTGCACTGAGAACCGCAGAGTTGGACATTTGTCTTCATCTCGATGACCATATTATCAAATCTTCTGCGTAAATCCTCTATAACTGTATGTTCGCCTTGGAGTTTCCCCAAATTGCAATTTAACCAAGGTCGGACATGATTGACACGCAAGTTGATCAATCCAGTGAGGTAAGCTTGGAGTTCTCCCAGTAATTCGGACTCAGGCATGAATTGGCGCGGCATGCTCGGGCTCCAGACCTCCAGTAGAGCTGCGAGATGCGTGTCGATCTTCGCTGACGAAATTGGCTCCCCATAGGAGATAGCAAAGTTTGCCGCAGTATCATATCCCTCTATGAGATCGGCGTCAAAGTCCTAAGAACTTGGTAAGAGACTACAGCTTCACACCTCAGGTTGATAAACTACGAAACCTTTAAGGGCTCGAGTTCAGGTTCGGTTTCCGAGAACCCCGTCGCAAGAGTGATCGGTAGAAGAGCGGAGAGTGACTTGGCACGATGCTCAGCCATGGTCTCTGTCGAGAGAATAAATTCAAGGGGGAAAAGAAAAATAGAGCGACCAACGAGAAAGCGGTTTCCAGTCATTGGTCTGCGAGAAGACGCTTAGAACAATGTTGCTGACAACGAGAGGAACGGCGTACTTTAAGCTTTGCCATGAGCGTTTTGATTCTATGAAGGAACTCTCCGGCAGTCGGATGGGAAACCTTTTGCAGGTCAAGCTGCACCTTGAGGTCCGTGAATAACTTGAAGAACCCCTCCGATTCAATCATTGGCCATGGTATAATGTCTACTTTCCCGCCATGCAGGCGCGAGATGAAGTTGGCGTCCTGCTCTTGTTCCACGCTCTTCTGAAACTTGAGAGAAAACCTACGAGCCACCTCTTAGCTGGAGACTACACACTGGCTGCATAAAGCCTCACTCTCGGGCGATCTCAACTTTGTCTGACTCTACAACGTCCTGAAAAAATAATAATCTCGCAACGTCGTACAGGTGGTCGCCGTGTACTTACCTTGATGATGATGACGAGTGTAGATTGAAAGAGAGAAGGATTTTCCTCTCGGTCCAGGACGGATGTACTGGACCGGAATGCTTGGAAGAGGTCGCTGATATCCTGACCAAACGCAAAATCGTTACGGAAAAGAACCTATTGAATCTCAGAGACAGGTCTTTCTCAGAATACAGCTGACGAACGAGATTGGATATTGCTGTGTTGAATAAAGCAAGAAGGGCATCTTCTTGTGGGGACCTTTCCATGCTGTTCACGCCTGGAATTTTGTTGTGTCATCAATAGGGCCGGACCAGAAGAAGTCAGCCCGACCTTCAAAGTCGAGTGCCACGATCAGTTCGTCGTCGGTGGGCGTCACAGATAACCATACACCGTCTGCACAGTACATGTAAACTCAATCTTATATCATTACGGGGTAGTAGAGCGTACCTGTCATCCGCATAGCGCTCACCGCAAATGATGTGTCCACGAGATGGTTCAACGTGTAGCTCTTTCCCACAGACTGCTGGCCCGTAGAGGACACAACTTTTACAGGCTGCGAAAAAAGGGCACCGCCAACGATAAGAGTACATATAACCAATAAATACTGAGGACTAAACCTTCGTGGACATATAAGACTTGAAAATGGACTCATACCAACCAAACGAGAGCTTGTCCACAATCTGGTTGACGTCCGCGCCAAGTGAAGATCTTTCTAACTCTGTAGAAATAACTCCGTTGACCAACGGAACAAGTTGATCTTCGCGGCACACAGCAATGTGGATGGGAATGAGGCAGAGAAGGTCGACAAGCCACTCTCCAACGCGATACCGCGATACGTTCGACTTCAAGTCGAAGACTGTCTCGTCTCGAAATGAATCAAAATCTGTCGCAGAAACTTTAGTGCCACGTAGTTCATCTCCTATGGGTTTCCTGGTCGCCCCTACGAATTCCTGGATGAGATCGGAGAAATAAGAGACAAGCGGTTGCGTGGGGTCCTCGGTAATGAATGTCAAGCTCCTTGATCGCCGCTCACTCAAGGATGTGATAGTACGGCGCTTCACAGCAGGGAGAACAGGGAACCGTGTCCAGACTTCCCTGTGGCAGTCTAGCAGGGTGTTGTGCTGTGTGTCGTTTTTCGACGCGTTTCTGCTGCCCTGTTCTTGGAATAAACCTTCTGCGGTCTTTCGTGTGATATCGAGAGCTACTGAGTTTACGTGGTGCGCATCGATATCGAGTGCGAGAAGAAAGACGCGTCCTCGACTGGCCATCGATGTCACGACGGCATCGTCTAGCGGAAACGTAGGAATTGGCAAGGATATCCCATCAGTGGAGCCAAATGTCTCCCAATGGTATGCAGTGAGTGAGGGTTGGGAGTCCTGGGTCAGAAGAACAAGGAGGCAAGACCCATCTGGAGTTGGGTATATGACGCTAGGGAGCGATGGGAGCCGTAACGAAGAAAATCTAGTATCAAAAATCCAAGCCAGTGATTGACACGCGATCAAATCTCGTTGATTCTCATAAGAGAAAGGCGAACAAAAAAGCTCACCTGAATTGCTTTGTGACGAAAGAAAATATACGGATCTGCGCGTAGGAGTCCACCAACACCACCTCATCGCCGCTTCCACATACAGAAGACAATTTCAGAATCGAGATGTCTCCCTGGTTATACCACGGAGCAAGACTAATGGGACTCCCTTGACCTTGGAGCGATCTGAAAGTTTCATCAAACACGAACGCGCAAAGTTGCATCTTAGCAGGCGGTACGGCAAGTCAGGGACCCCACTTTGACCAATAAGATAGAACTTACTTTCGCCGAGGCGCACACAGTCAACATTCTCTTCGCCTCGTCATATGCGAATAGCACGTCTTCACCCACTCTGGCACGGCGAAGAGCTTTGATTGCCTTGCCTCGCTGAATCGCCGCATCCATTGCAGATAGATGCTCAAGATAAATGGAATGTTTGTCCTGATCAGCAAGAACGAGGATGAGCTTTTCTTTCTCGAGGAGCCTGTGAAAGCTGACAAAAGAGCACTGGCATAAGTCGGCGGACGAGCAACTTCACAAAATTAGACTCATACACAATACGGAGGCCAAGTGGTAGGTGAAATTCGCCTGAGCATTGGTCACTTACGGCGGCCCCGTCGGCAGGTTTGGGTATGTGCTTGGGATTGAACTTGGCGTCGCCCGTCAAGTCCATGAGGTGAATTCGGAATTTGAGTTTGGGTTCCTGGAGTTCGTCTCTGCGACCAGTGACATTATACTCGTTTTTCCGTGACCTTTGGACCCCGTGGATAAGTACGCCGTCATTAAACGTCAGTATGATTTGTCATCACTCTGGACGAACTCACGAGTTTTCACGTCTAGCAGAGATTTTATTGACGTCCCCAATAAATTTCGAGAGCACACTACGCAGTGCTCCCTTTTCCTCCGCCTCGACCCTACGTTGTACAGATCTCTTGCATTCCTCCTGTTGCATCCGCAGTACAGCATGAGTCATCTTATTCACTGCTGTATCGATCAAAATTGACAGCTGGGTACAAGCAAGATCCACAACCCGCCGGATCGGGGCTTCTAGGTCTTTATCAGCTATCCCTTTCAGTTGGACCAGAAAATCAGAGTCAGTGACGCCGCTTGTTATTTTCTTCAGTTCTTTTCTCAGCGACTCCTCGTCCGTTCCAGTTGACCCGGAAAAAAGCCCCACGATTCTCGAGAACATGGACAACGGAGGTGATTTTCCGGGTTCATTATTTATGTCGTTCTCAGGGTGCAAATGCCGGGTACGTCGAAGATTATCCTCGATGAGGAAAGCCCGAATGAACTTCGTGCGTTTGTCAGAGGGTAGATCCGGGTTCTTCTTCAGAAGGTATGACACGAAAATCAGACATTCCTTCAAGGACTTGAACTCGGCCCCTTTTAGAGTGTGGAACTCGGCAACCTGGACATGATGTTGATAGATGTCATTAAATTTACGATACACCTGGCGGAGATCATCAACCCGCGTAACTTCTGGGAGAAGGGGTGAGCCGAGTACAAAAAATAATAATACTGAATTCCCCACGTGTGATTTCATGGTCTACATCAGAATCACCGTCCCACGCGCGAGATGAAAGCGCACCACCTTCGACTGAGCTGTATAAAAAATATTCACTTAAACATGTTGAACTCAGAGACACGAAAGAAAACTCACGGAAAAAGTTTCATCACGTCCCCGACGATCTCGTCCCGAAGAGCACGCTTCAAGGAAGCCTCTTGGCAGCGGAGGTCTCGAAAGACTTTATCTTGTCTCTCTGACAAGTCTTGATGAAACCTCTTGCGGGTACCCATCATCGCGACATGCCACTCGTTACATTGCTCCGGGAAAATATTCGAGAGAGCCACATCGACGAGGATCTGAACAGCGTCCTCATCAAGGGACTCAGATAGAAGTACAGTGTCTTCATATCTAATATATTGTGAGCATTGTGTCCAGCAGAAATACCAAGTACCTACAGCAATTGATTTAACGATACCATTGTGTACGGGCACAGACTGAGAGGACGAGATCGAATGTGCTGATGAACATAAGTGACCGTCCAAAAACCCTGGGCAGTTTCCCCATGAAGAAGTCTAGGAACGAATATCGACGGATCCACAGAACATTGGGCGGGAGCCATGTAACGCGAGATTTGGCCCAAATTCATCTTTAACAGCCAGGATTAAACGTTGAGTTCGACGATCCGAAGACGGATGAAAGGATTACCGGAAAATCGGGGCATGACACCGCAGATTCCGTATCGCCATCCTCGTCGCTCCATTTTAAGGAACCGGAGTGCTCCACCGATGACAGCGCAACCACTTGATCGCACATTTTCGTAAGATATCTGTATTATGGGAATATGGGCAACTAAGAAAATATGACCGTCTACACAAGCATCTACAAGTACCCACCGCATAAACGTGACTCTGTTCTGGCAAATTGAAGCGGCGGCTGAGTCGTTCCAAGTCGAATCCTCAGGCCAATATATGACATAATGATGATCTTGATTGGGATCTACCTGTCCGGCTGCTAGGATGTACAAACCAGACGATAGAGCCGGCCCGGAACCACCAAGCTCAGTTGGAATAAGTAATAAATGGGCACTGAGGGTCTGATCAGCATAACTTGAAAACAAAGGAAAATTTACGCACATGTCCTCATCAACTGCGTCGAGAGAGCGCAACAAGCGTACAATCTCAACCTTACGCCCATATACGCCGAGAGGTTTGACCATGAATTTGTCCAAGGCTTTGAAATCGACCTTGGTGACGGATGCATATGATCCAGGGCATATCGCGTTGATGAAGCGTTTGAGTGAATCCTGCGCGATGATGACCTTGTCAACTACAAAAACAAAGACAAAAACAGAATTTTAGCTCGTGGGTGCTAATAACGCATCTCAAATAGTTCAATACCGCAGCCATTGCTCCCAGATTCACCGATGAGGTCCAATAGGCGACACATGCCCTTGATCTTCTCCACTAAGTCTATAACACGAGGAGGTACTTCGCTGTTTTGTAGGTTCTTTCCAGCAGAGTCTACTTGACCGCCAAGATCTGGTCGATATGTCAGGCCGTTGGCAATTAGGGAGGTGAGTAAGCTACTCTGAGCGAAATTCTCGGTCGTGTCAATGTTTCCTTGGACGGGGCAACAGCGTAGGGTGAGTTAGCTTGTTATAGTCTTGCAGAGCGTACGCAACCTACTGTTAGGTGGATATGTCTGTGTGTTTGAGGCTCTCTCGTCTGTGCAACCAAGGATTGAGGGGGGGAGCAATGAACGACAAGAAGGGTATTCACCGGGATTCCATGGAGGCTCCCTACCCATAGATGAGATATCATAATGCGCTGGGAATGTGGGGGAGAAAGATGCGCTGTAGTCCATGCGGAGGTATGGGGATGCCGTCTTGGATGCCGTAGCACTGCGGGATTAGCGTAGATGTGTAAGTGGAGAGGTCGGCACGTGACGCGTTCGTTTGTCGTCCCCCTGCCGCCATCCGGCTTTCCCCTTCGGACGGTTCAAAGAACCTCTGTTCCGCTTTAATGTTCCCACCCGCCAGTTCCAGTTCCAGTCCAAAGCAACTTCGATGATGAGCCTCGCGGTCCGATGGCAATCAGCCCTCTTCAGGTGGGCCCACCCACCCGTCGCCGAGCTCGCCCCTGGACTTATACCCCTCATCTTCGATCGAGAAGTGCTACACGCTCCTGCCCATTAGCTGTGCGGACCTAAGTATAAAATACAAGTAATGGTATCAGACTCGGAGTGGCTATGCCATTGATTACCCGCGCGCCGACCTCTTCTCCACCCACCGGCGCGCCACACACTGTGAGCACAGAGCAGGGTCGTGGCACACGAGGAGGTTCACTTGGTGAGAATACTTCGATAACCGTGGGAATTGGAAGTCATCAACATCCTTTTTTCAGTCACAGCCGTCCTTAGAAATCACAACCTACCGAGATCAAAGAGATCTCCCGTGGCACCCCCGTGCGCGGTGCCGTATGGGCTATGGCAGCAGCCGCGGCACAGGTCAGTACAACACGGATGGGCCCGGCGCTTCAACGCTTCAGCTTGCGGACTCGCAGCCCTGAACCTCGCGAGGATATTCTTCTCTATTGAACAAGGCGGTCTGCAAAACGCTGTTCTTATTCGTGCCGTGTTCGAGTGCGAAGAGGTACGAGAACATTCTAGTATTCCCCTATCTGAGCTCATCCTCATCTCGAAGCCACTGTATGTGCAATGTGGTTTGGCAACCTTCATCTAGAAGTCGAAGATATCTGCCGCGTTCCCTTGTTCGAGAAGATCCGACAACCACTTACGGTCTTCCTGGAGCTTCTGAGTTCAAATCTCAAATCTAGTAAGTATACGTCATTGCCATTGAACACTGGTTAAACCGTCGAATGCGGTGACCGATGAATCGATGACTGTCATTGTGTAAAATTGAGCAACCTCGTCTCATCAGCAGTCACCATCATCACTCCGCCCTCCTGAAATTGTTGCCTGCTCGAAACTACGACTTTCGAGCTCGAACGGTTTTGTCATATTCGACTCTCACCCACTATCCAAATGACACTGGGACGGCTGGGACGATGGTGGGCATTTCGATCAAAGGTACGGCTTACCGAGCTTCTTCCTACCATTAACCTCCCAGATGGTTTTCTTTAGCGGTAGGCACAACCTCCTAGCTAACTACAGCGGGCACATGTATCTACCACATGGTGTTGAGACACCCCCAAGCGGTTCTCGGGTCCAGCCTCGCACAGTTATTAATACAAGCAGAGATTTCTACATTGCGATCACGGAATGAATGAGTGAACAGCAACGTTCGGAAAGCGAAATTAAGAAGGCAGAGGCGCGGAGTCGACGGCAAGAGGTGCTGATCGTCTTCTGGCCCTTCCAAGTGCTGTACCTTTGAGCAGCCTTCGGCGCTTCAGCGCCACCAAGACACTTCTCTTTTATCGACTCGCTATTCATCGCGTTCGTCATCTTCCAAGGCATCTACTTCTACCCTCAACCCTTTGGTCCTGATTCCCCCTCCGCACCTTGACAACCCACCGACCCCACCCTCTGACTGCGGCGATAGATAGTGCTTTATTCTGTATGCGATGCGCGCCTGCGGCACGAATTTGGCAACGAAGACCGTGCGCTCTCCGTACAGCTTGCCAAGTCCACCCGACGATTGTTCATGTGCGGCTAATGTTTGCAGGGGATGCTCAATCGCTCGTCCTGACCCTTCTGGACATATTTCCTGCCGCGAATGCGCGGACACGTCACCGTGCGCCTTGATAAACATAGGATTCCCTATATCCCATTTGTACAGTGAGGAAAGTGAAAGTGAAAGTGGGTAGGCGGCGGTACGTGTCGCGAGCGGATGGCCAACTCACCCACACATTAGATTTCCCTTACGTCACGTACTAGTCCCTTGCCCCAGACCTCGGACTTACCAACAAACAATACAATATCTGGACAGATGGAAATGGCTGCCTGTTGTCTCATACTGTCGGAAGTACGTCCGTACTGTTCACCCGTCTCTGCTAATGTTGGGGTAGGTGCTAGTGGACGATATTCGTGGCCAGAAATAGACTAATTGATGAAACAGCAAAAATGGGGAACATTTAACCAGGCGATTCTGGTACGTCTGTGATAGTCCCATCGTGAGGTCACCTAGGCAAGAGATAAGGGAGGCATTATCAGTGCACCATAGCTTCCGAAGAACTGTCAGGCGCCCGAGATATAACCGCTCTGTTGACTCGGGCCAATAATTGGATTATGTAACTCACACCTACCCAAGCCTGTAGTTTGTAGAATATCTCTGCGTATGGAATACACGCGTGGCTCCGAGTCAATGATACGAACTCAGGACAGAGCACTAATCTATGACCTCGCGCCGAAAGGTTTTAGTTGCCCGGTTTCGGTTTTCGCTTAACTTAGACTGGGCCCTGGCGGGCGCGCGCGCCCATTTTCGAACGCGATGTACGTGTGATCGTGAGCAATGATATAAAGCGTGTGGAATACATTAATCGTCTTCGTGCAGGGGCGGCGTCGGTAGTGCTGTACCAACCAGGACGGGAACGACGAACCGAGACATTGAGAGGGGGATTGGGACTGGAGTATGTTTACGCAGTTCGACACGTTGGCGGCCGCGTCGCACCAGAAAATGGACTTCTAGAGATGCCTTCGAGTTTCATCGAAGTTTCATCCCTTCGATGAGCAAGAGTTATGGCGGCGAAATGGGACGCCGACCTCGTACTCTCGCCAGAGCCATGATGCATGACGCCTAATGCGTGTTTACAGTCGGATCGGTCGTTCCTCCGGTACTTAGTCGACTGCCCAGATGGGATCTTTTGAGGAAGCACAGAGAAAGCCCCAAAATATCACCGGGCCGCCGTGGCGGGCCGTTGACGCGTTAACCATCACGCATGTGATCATCACCGCGTAGACGTTTTGCGCATTTAGACCCAGGTTGTCATCATCTCGCCAAGCTAATGAAATCGCTTATTACAACCATATTCAACGCTTGGCCGCCCTCCTCTCTCACAATACAATGCTATTCGTCAGTTTGTCTTTCATACAATCCTCCACGCCAAACAACCACCAACTAAAGCTCAAACGTTCAGGAATAGGCGGTTATAGGCCTAGGTGCAGATCAGCACATAAGCGAGCCTCTTGGCTTCCTCAGTGACTCCGCAATCCCCAAAAATGTTTCTACAAGTTCTGCCTAGGTGAACCCAACATTAGGAATTCCTCATTACGACGGATGCAATGGATTTCTCACTGTGTCTGGAGCAACAGCGAAAGAAGAAGGAACTGACGGGGGCGTCCGAGGATTGCAAGGAGCACTGTTCTGGATTTCGAGCGCCACATTGGCCATCTTGCGGAGGTAAAAGGACTCGGAAGCTCGACCAAATAAGACGGAATGGAAAGATAGTGGGTTTCTTTAAGCTAAGTCAAATAATGTATTTGTGCAAGATGAAGTGACATACCCAAGCTGAATTGCAGAGTGACAAAGACCTTGGATGACCGCGTCGGATACCGACCATCCAGCGTCAGAAAGGAAGATCATGACTGGTGTTCTGAGCCACGATAAACGTCAATAAAGAGGGCTAGAGATAAGCTTGGTTCGAATACGAGCCTCTGTGCGTTCCAGTTTTGTTCCATGATGGCTCGACCTTCTTGGAGAGCCCCAGAAAAATCCCTACCACCAAAAGCCTGGTGGCGTCGTACGGCATTTGATAGTTCGTCGGGAGTGCTCGTGATATCATTGGCCAGAATAGGTGTTGTTTTGGAATTGAAAAGGATGACACTGTATGCATCGCGGCGCGCGCCAGCGGTCCGTCGGTCCACTGTAACAGCAGCACGACGCGCAGACCAAAAACTATGTAGTGCTGAATAAACTGCTCCAAGCCTGTTGGAAGGTAGTCCTCTTGGTCCGTCATCCCGCCAGCGAGCTAGCGGACCGCGGTCACTGTAAGACATCGAACACGATCTAAAACACATATAAGATGTAGAACAACGCTCATTAGCACATTTAACCTGTCAACAACGAATATCCTATGTTGACCGGGGCATTAGAGCTCTGAGCAGTACAATAATAAGAGGTGCATTACACGTGGAATACTTGCTGCATCACAACAGGGTTATTGCATCTGAACAGATGGCCATCATTGGAAATGTAGCCGATGCCGTTCACAGCATCGTCGGGGTCCCTGGGGGGATGGAACATGGGCAACGTGCAATAAGACGGTTGTCCCGTGCTAACTGGTGTCCCCGAATGTTCGAGACCTAGATACGTGTGATGTAAGTCGGCAACAACCTGTCAAGATCTGAACATCACGACATACCAGGACACATTACATCGCTAGACTACGTGTAAGTGATTTATTTCTGCCCAGGACTCGGAGACGACATACCATTTTGCAGAATTTATCTCCTCTTCCCGAGTATATGGGTCTAGTCAAAAACCTCAGCCCTTAGTTTGGTGGAAGGAATGTGCCCTTAACCTTTGAATCCTAGGGACAGCGCTATAGCTTAAATGGATATAAGAGGGAGGGTTAACACACCCAATATACGCCAAAAGAGTCCAGACAAGATCTCGTCGATAAGTCAGGTCATTGGCAATTAGGTAGGTGAGTAAGCTACTCTGAGTGAAATTCTCAGTCGTGTCGATCGTTCCTTGGACAAGCTAACAGGCTAACAGCGTAAGGTGAGTTAGCATGTTAGTCATGTAGAGCGCACGCAACCTACTGTTAGGTGGATACGTCTGTGCATTCGAGGCTTTCTCGTCTGTGCAACCAAGGATTGAGGAAGAGAGCAATGAACGACAGGAAGGGTATTCACCGGGATTCCCTGGAACTTCCCTATCCATAAATCAGATATCATGATACGCGGGAAATGTGGGGAACAAAGATGCACTGTAGTCCATGTGGAAGTATGATGGAAAGCAGGGATGCAACAACCTGGGCGAGTCGCTTCGTGGTAGATAGCAAGGTGATAGCGGCGCAATTCGCGGCAGCCCAAAGCAACGTCGGCGGGGGTCACTTGGCGAGAAGTTGAGAACACTAGGATGACCGTGAGAATTGGATGTCATCAACATCATGTCATCAACGTCGTCGATGTCCTGGGCAACTTTTTCACAGCCGTCCTCAGAAATCACCACCTAATACTGATATCAAAAGAGATCTCCCGTAGCACCCTCGTGCGAGGTGCCAAATACATACATTCCTATGGCAGCGGCCGTGGCACTGGTCAGTCCAACACGGATGGGACCGGCGCTTCAGCTTGCGGACGCGCGGCACTGAACTTCGCGAGGATAGTCTTCTCTACTGAAGAAGGCGGTCTGAAAAACGCTGCTTTTATACAGGCCGTGTTGGCTCGCGAGTGCGCAGAGGTTCGACAAATTTCTAGTATTCCCTTATCTGAGCTCATCCTCATCTCCGAAGCCACTGGTCTGGCAACCTTCATCTAGAAGTCGAAGATATCTGCAACCGCACCGATTTCCTCTCCACCCAGCCCACACGCATCAGACCAACCTGCTTCTGCCTCTCCTCTTTTATCATTCTCTTCGCACGCTCCGTGCACGGGGGCGGTGCACCCGTGCCCCTTAGTGATCCATCGCCGCACTCTGGGCGCTCGCTTACGAGATATACGCCTCGCTTGAGCAGGAGGCGCACGGATGCGTGCGCGCAGGAGTACGACTGAGAGCCCGTGCAGTAGTTCTTCGAGGAGCGCCGCGTACGGCGCGCCGACTTGGGCGGCACGGACGAGTAGTGCTGGTGGAGCTCCGAGCCCGACTATTAAGAATAATGGTGTGTTTTTCCGAGTGCCAATTTTCATTTCAAATATATTTTCCCTTTTAGTTCCTAGATGAGAAGCGAAGCATCAATATACAGTACTGTACGCCAAACCGACGCTACATTTACTGCACCTCTGCCATGGTCACTCACGTGCTCGAGCACGTGATTTCAGGCGCATACATACACTCATAGGCTCATAACCACCCACTGCCAGGTGACCGGTGACCGCCGACACGTGCTTCAGAGACCCGCTCGAGTCCCTCGAATGGTCGTCTTAATTCCAGTCCATATAAAATGTCCTTAATCCTCTTTTAGGACCGTTTACAGTAAAGAGCGTTTCAGACATTTCGCTAACGACTAAATAACGGTAAACGGATCGTCAAGGATCCTCTTAATCTAGTCTTGACTCGAAACTGAATGTGTCCTTGTAGTAATACCTCAAGAGCAAGAAAGTTTTTTATTTCCTCGATGCGAGGAGTAGTACAATGACTTGAGTCTTACATGTGGAATGCCTGCTACATCACAGTACGGCTATTGACTTATTGCATTCGAACAGATGCCCATCATCGGAAATATAGCCGAGGCCATTCACAGCGTCATTGTGGTTCTTGGGGGGATGGAACATAGGTAACATGCAATAAGACAGCTGTCCCGTGCGAGCTCGTGTCCCCGAATGTTCGGGACCTAGATACGTATGATGTAAGTCTGCAGCAATCTGTCAAACACCATGACATACAAGGACACATTGCATCGCTAGACTACGAGTGAGCGATTTAGTTTGGCCCAGGACGAGACGACATACCATTTTGCAAAATTTATCTGCTCTTCGCGAGTATACGGATCTGGTCATAAACCTCAGCGCTTATTTTGGCGGAGAAAATGTGTCCCTGACCTTTGAAGCCTAAAGACAACGCTTAAGCACAAGTGAACATAAGAGGGGGGACAGTCGACGTACCCATTCTACGCCAGTAGAGTCCATGAGTAATCGCATCCTTCGGCTTGTCCGAATTTGGTGTTAACTTTTCGTTGATGTGTTGGACCCCTACGCCATCGCAAGAACCACCATCTGCAGCACGGCAGTAAGCAATGTGAACGTGTCTCCCTATCCCCGAGCAAACGAGATTGCACATCATCGGTGCTCTATCGTCATTTGGAGAGAATGTACGACCTCTCAACTCGAGACTTGTCCTATCTGGCTCGTCAACTTCCCAGCGAGTGCGTGTCATGGATCCATGGCTGGTTTCATGGTCTTGCTGAGTGTGACCTAAAATTTTTGAAGAGCAAGCCTCAGCTTCCGTCGGAGTTATGAAGTGATGTCTTACCATGAGGCAAGGTACAAAAATAACCACAGTTCTCGCACCTAAATCGTTTGAGCGTCCTCCGATACAAATTACGCCATAATAGTTACCCACCGAGCCTCGCAGAAGTGAAATGGCTGGTTTTCGTTGCTATGGGTGTGGAGTCCTCCATGTGACGTTCGTCCAGGCGGAATCGTCCTAACGCACTGCAGCCGTTTTGCAACTGGTTCGGAGTCAGCGCGATGCCAAGGCTCTGACTTTCAACAAACCTTGTGTATACTAATACCAAACAAGAAATTCTCAGAGAAGCGCAACGGATGATGGAATACGATTCAATTACTTTAGTATACTGGAATGTTTCTTGTCTCGCGGTAACGGTGGCCTCAATGGACTGGTGTGCCGTGTCAATTTGACAGATTCCGTTCTCTGAGCATAGTGCGGAGCATGGGTGCGTTTCTCTATTGACCACAAGCTTCAGTTCGATAACCCTCAGAAATAGGAAAACACTACTAACCCACACAAGTGACGTGTTCCCCGAGAAAGCCCATGAAGGTGTGGTTCGCCACAAAGCCGCCCGCAAAGTTCGCACGTCGATGGGCAGAGCCTGGTATCGCAGGAATGAGTCTCGTGGCCTTGATCACTGCAGACAAGACGCCGATTAGTTGAGAAGATGGGGCGTAAAAACATAAACCCACCTGGGAATACCACAACGTTCCGGACAGGAATAGATCTTTCCGTCCGGCAATTTCACTCCTCTGAGGGCGCAGGGCTAGAAATCCGGCGTGGTCATAAAGAATAGCTCAACACCATTGAAGATTGATCCATACCTCGCCACACGTATGGACGAGCACGGAACACATGTGATCGTCGTCGTCATGTCCCATGACCTGTGGAGGCTTTAGCGCATGACGCTCAAGAAAGCGGTCGCGGCAGCTGACCTTCGTACAATCTTCCAAGCAACCTCGCCTTCTCCATAATTTGCAAGGTTCGCCACACAAGTGAGCGGTGACAACGCATCTGCGTGACGATGAGAAAGTGGCACTGTCTAGGCGCACTCTCCGCTTACATATGCTTCCCAGGATGCCCAGCCCTACACTTTCTTCAATAGGTGTACCGAATAGGGAATAAAATAACGTACCGTGTACTGCATAACTTGAATTCATCTTCACAGAACCCACAGTTATATGCACACTTGTGGTCGGTGTTACAGTTATGGTCTCCCTCATGGAGCCGACTATGGATACATAGGAGATGGCACGATGCACACTGAGCGCCGCAGAGTTGGAAATTTGTCTTCATCTCGATAACCATGTTATCGAATCCTCTCCGTAAGTCCCTTATGACCGCATGCCCCTTTTGGAATCTTGCCAAATTGAAAGCCAACCAGGATCGGACGTGATTGACACGCAATTCGGTCAATCCATTGAGGTGCGTTCTAAGTTCCGCGACTAATTCAGAGTCAGGCATAAATTGCCGTGGCACGCTCGGGGTCCAGGACCCCAATACGTCGGCGAGTTGTTCCTCGATCTTGACCGGGAGAATTGGTTCTCCATCAGAGATGGCAAAGATTACCATAGTATCATGGCTCTTCACAGTAAGGTCGCTGTCGAAGTCCTAAGATCTGGATCAGAGATCTCACACCTTGAATTGATGCACTACAGAACCTTCAAGGGCTCCTGCTTGGGGTTGATCTCTGAGAACCCCGTCGCAAGAGCGGTTTGTAGTTGAGCAGATAGTGACTTGGCACGATGTTCGGCCATGGTCTCTATCGAAAGGGTAAACTCAAGGGGAGGAGAGGAAGATGGAGTAACCAACGAGAAAGTGCTCCCCAGTCATTGATCTGCAGGTAAAAAATGACAACAATATCCTCGAAAACGGAAGAGATGACATACTTTAAGCTTTGCCATGAGCGTCTTGATTGTATAGAGGAACTCTCTGGCGGTTGGATGAGAAACCTTTTGCAGGTCGAGCCGCCTCTTGAGGGTCGTGAATGACTGATAGAATTCCTTTGATTCGATCACAGGCCATGGTATAATGACTAAATTCCCTCCATGCAGGCGAGAGATGAAGTTGGCGTCCTGCTCTTGTTCGACGATCTTCTGAAACTTGAGAGAAAACCTATGTGTCGTGCCTTAGTTGGGAGACCAAGGTAGATCCGTAGATGCACAAAACCTCACTCGCGTGCGATTTCAACTTTGTCCGACTCTACAACATCCTTGAAAGGTCTCGTAACGTTGTACTACATGCGTCAGTGGTCGCAAAATGCTCGCCTTGATAATGATAACAAGCGTAGATTAAAAGAGAGAAGGGTTTGCCTCTGGGTCCAGGATAGATGCACTAGACTGGAATGATTGGAAGAGATCGCTGATATCGCGACCGAATGCAAAATTGTTGCGGAAAAGGACCTATTGGATCTCAGACATGGGACTTTGTTAGAAACAGCCGACGAACGAGATTGGATATTGCAGTGTTGAATAAAACTAGAAGACTATCTTCTTGAAGGGTCCTTTCTATACTGTCTACGCCTGAAAATTTGTTGGGTCATCAGTTAGGACAAGAGTAGAAGAGGTTAGCCAACCTTCAATGTCGAGTGCCACGATCAGTTCGTCGTCGGTGGGTGTCACGGACATCCATACACCCTCTGTGAAAGTAAACTCAGACCTGTAACAAGTTGTCCGCATAGCGCTCCCCGCGAAAGATGTATCCACGAGATGGTTCGATGTGAAGCTCTTTCCCACGGACTGCTGACCCATCGATGACACGACTTTCACAGGCTACGCGGAAGAGCATCAGCGACGAGAGTACAGAGAGCAAAAGGATGCTGGGAACTATACCATTGAGGCCATATAGGACTGGAAAATGGACTCATACCAACCAAACGAAAGATGGTCCACTATCTGATTGACGTCTGCGCCGAGTAGGATCCTCTCCAACTCGGCAGAAATAACACCGTTTGCCAGCGGGACAAAGCGATTTTCGTGACAGACGGCGATGTGGATAGGGATGAGGCATAGAAGGTCGACTAGCCACTCCCCAACACAATATTGGGATATATTCCACCTCAAGTCGAAGACCGTCCTGTCTCGGAATGATTCAAAATCTGTCGCAGAGACTTGAATACTACGCAGCTCATCCCCTGTAGGTTTCCTGGTTTCCCTTACGAATCCCTGGATGAGATCGGAGAAATAAGAGGCAAACGGTTGTGTGGGGTTCTCGGTAATGAACGTCAAGCTTCGTGGCCGCCGCTCACTCAAGGATGTGATAGTACGGCGCTTCACAGCAGGGAGAACAGGGAACCGTGTCCAGACTTCCCTGTGGCAGTCTAGCAGGGAGTTGTGCTGTGTGTGCTGTGTGCCAGTTTTCGACGCGTTTCTGCTGCCCTTTTCTTGGAATACAACCCGTGTGATTTTCCGTGTGGCAATGATGTCGATGGCTACTGAGTTTATGCAGTGTGCATCGATATCGAGTGCGAGAAGAAAGACACGTCCTCGATTGACTATCGAAGTTACGACGGCGCCATCCAGTGGAATGGTGGGAAGCGGCAAGGATATCCCGTCAGTGGAGCCAAATGTCTCCCAATGATATGCAGTGAGTGAAAGCTGCGAGCCCTGGACCCGAAGAACAAGGAGGTAGGACCCATCTGGGGTTGGGTAAATGGCGCTGGGGACAGACGGGAGCTTTAGGGAAGAGGGTCTAGAATCAAGAATACAGGTCAGGGATTGATACGCGATCAAATCCAAATCTCAAAAGAGAAAGGGAACAAAAGCCTACCTAAATTGCCGTGTAATGAATGAAAAGATTCGGATCTGCGCGTTGGAGTCCACCAACACCACCTCGTTACTTCCACATACAGACAACAGTTGCAGAATCGAAATTTCTGCCTGGTTGTACCACCGAGCAAGACTAATGGGACTTCCCTGACTTTGGAGCGATCTGAAGGTTTCATCAAACACGAACGCGTAAAGTTGCATCTTAGCACGCAACATAAGACGTCAGAACCCTACCTTGACCAATGAAGTAGAACTTACTTTTGCTGAGGCGCATATGGTCAACATTCTCTTCGCCTCGTCATATGCAAATAGCACGTCTTCACAGTGAAGAACTTTGATCGCCCTGCCTCGCTGAATTGACGCATAAATTGCGGATAGATGCTCGAGATAGATGGAATGTTTGTCCTGATCAGCAAGAACGAGGAGGAGCCTTTCTTTCTCGAGGAGCTTGTGAAAGCTGACAAAAGAGCATGAGTTGGCGGACGAGCAAACGAAACTAGGCTCATACACAACACGAAGGCCAAGCGGTAGGCGAAATTCGCCTAAGAGTCGATCTCTCACGACGGGATTGGGTATATGTTTGGGATGGAGCTGCATGTTCTGCTTGTCGTTGCTCGTTAAGTCTATGAGGTGTATTTGAAACTTGAGCTTGGGTTCCTCAGGGTCGGTTCTGCGACCAGTGACTTTGTATTCTTATCACGCGGACCACATTATAGTGAGTTGTGAAAATCGTCGGCTTATCAAATCGAGCATATACTACGTACCCCGCCGTGACCAGCTGTCTTTCCATCCCTTTTGAACACCGTTAATATATACCACACTAGATGCCAGTGTAAACAGTGATTAGCCTCGATAGGGATGCCAAACTCACGAAGTTCCACGTCCAGCTGAGACTTTATTGATGACCTGAATAAAATCTACAAGTATACCACGGGGTACTTTCCATTCCTCCGTCTCGATCTCACGGCCCTCACAGGCTTTATTTTGTCTCCCTATCAATCTTTGACGAGACCGCTCGCGAGTATTCTTCACCTCGACACGCAACGCATTACAATGTTCTGGGAAGATATCCGAGAGAGCCACATCAATGAGAATCTGAACAGCGTCCTCATCGAGGTGCTCGGATAAGACTAGGGTGTTGCTATCGCTAAGATATTGTGAGCATCATGTCCAATAGAAGTACCGTAAACCTCAGCAACTGCCTTAGCGACAGCGTTGTGAAAGTGTATCGATCGTAAGTACAAGATCGAATGGCCTGCGGAACATAAGTAACCGTCCAGAACCCTTGAGCAGTTTCGCCGTGAAAAAGAGTAGGAACGAAACTCGACGGATCCAAAGCACGGCCCCAGTTGGCAGGAATCGCATAACGAGAGATATGGCGAGAATTCATCTTTAACAGGTCAGTACTAGTAGTAGACTTGCGCTTGATGGATGAAAGGTTTACCTTAAAGCCAGGGCGTGACTCTATGTTTACTTCCTGTTCGTTCCGCTTTGCGACCTCATATAAAAACAGTCTGTCATCACCCACAGTGTCTAAGTCCACGGATTTCGCATCGCCATCCGCATCGCCCCAGAATATGGAAGCGGAGTGCTCCGCTGATAACAGCGCAATCACTTGATCGCACATTTTCGTAAGATACCTGCTTGTGGGCATGAAGCAGGCTGAGAAAACATGATCAATTGCTATTACCCACCGCATGAACATGATTCTGTTCCGGCAAACTGAGGCGGTGGCTGAGTCGTTCCAAGTTGAATCCTCAGGCCAATAGATGACATAATGACATTCTTGAATGGGGTCCACCTGTCCAGCTGCCAGGACGTACAAACCAGACGATAGGGCCGGCCTGGAATCGCCAAGCTCAGTTGGCGCAAGCAATAAACGAGCGCTAAGGGTTTGGTCATCCAACACGACTTTTGAAAAAAAAAAATTGAAAAATCTACGTACATGTCCTCATTAACTGCGTTGAGAGATCGCAACAGGCGTACAATCTCAACCTTAGATCCGTACACGCCGAGAGGTTTGATCACGAATTTGTCCAATGCCTTGAAATCAACTTTGGTGACAGAAGCATATGATCCGGAGCATATCCCGTTGACGAAGCGTTTGAGAGAATCCTGTGCAATGATGACCTTTTCAACTACAAAAACAAAGGTTTAGTTCGTGGGTACTAGCAGTGCATCTCAAAGGGTTAACTACCGCGGCCATTGCTCCCGGATTCACTGATGAGGTCTAATAGGCGATACATGCCCTTGATGTTCTCAGTCAAGTCTATAGCTAGAGACGGAGAAAATTTGCTGTTCTTTACGTTCTTTCCAGCAGAGTCCACTTGGCCGCCGAGATTTTGTCGATATGTTTGGCCGTTGGCACCTAGGAAGGCGAGTAAGTTGCACTCTGAGTGAGATTCTCAGACAAACACGTTTACCCAGAGGTACGCTTGGCGTCCGTGGATCCGTTCCGTTGCCTAGAGCGACAGGTTGACCCGTGTCGGTGCTTCCTTCAACGGGGCAACAACGCAAGATAAGTCAGCCTGATATAGTACTAGTGAACCAACTTACTGTCAGGTAGATATGTCTGAGGGTTTGAGGCTTTCTCGTCTATGCAAGCAAGGATTAGGGAGAACAAGGTAAGAAACGAGTTCAAACGACAGGAAGGATAGTCACCGGGATTCGCTGGAGGCCTATCCACAGATAAGACATCATGCACTGGGGATGCGGGGAACAAGTTAGATGGAGCGTACAATGTACTGCAGTCCATGTGGAGCTATGGTGGAAGGCAGGATGTAAGAACTTGGGGGTGTTCCTAACTTGAACCCTATTCCGTCCTCTTTTCTATTGAATACAGTTAGGAAATTTTATCACCAAAAGATAGTGTCTCACGAGACTGTAGAGGGTAGTCATTACCATCCCCAGCGATGAGCAGCGAGAAGAATCGCCTCATGGGAGACGGCAAGGTGATAGTGGCGCAATTCGCATCAGCGCGAAAGCAACGTGGGCAAGGGCTGGGCAAGATGTGCACATTAAATACCTCAATGCCATCGTGTCCTCCCTCAAGGTGACATATCTCCGTCATCAGAAATCACCACCCAATGCTGGTATCAAAGAATTGCGTCCCTCGACTCCGAAAGTCATGGGTCCGTGAGAACTGTCGGGTGGCCTGTGGCTCCATAAGACAGCCAAACGAGTTGAAATGACCTGACCCCACGGAGGTAAAAGAACCACGGGACCACCATCAAGGATCAATCAAGACCGGGGAACGGCCGTCACCGCGTGGGCTAATGACTATCAACAAGCGCATTGCTCGCGTCCCTGGTTCCCAAACCGCGCTCACAAAGAAGCCCCTGGCCGGAAGGCCTTGGAAGGACCCGCCCGCACCCACTCCTCAGCATGTCCCCAAGCGTGACATCCGAGGACAGCTTGGTATACCACCCCACCGCCCGAGCCGCATAAGCTAAGTTTTCCCGTCTTACCCGCAGCCCTTTATCGTACCATTGCTGGACACTCTCATTGGTGCGTACACCTAACACTTTCCCCCTCGCCACACGCCGGTCAACAACCACTACACGCTAATGCTGTCCGTGGCCAGCTGGAGCTGGTTCACCAAACCCACCACGGACACCTAAGCTTACTACGTAATTATAAACTACCTGGCACGGGTCGCGGATGAATTCAAATTTATTATTGCCTCTGTGCGATCCTAAGCCTCCGATCCGCCAAGCCAATTCCACCACGAGTCCTCAAATTGCTTTCCGTCGATTCGTTTTCGAAAGTTTAATAACAGCCCATATTGGTCTTGTGAGAGATGCCGACTTGAAAGAAGTCGGATGTCCGACTTTGGGAAGAGAGATGTGTTCAGTCCAGAAGAGAGTCAACGGATATGCGTGGTATGTCGATTCGTCTTTGTAACTGTACTAGTACTGTACTCTCAAGTCTCGACACAAACCCCAACTTGAGCGTGATGATGGCCAAAGTACCCATTCTCAACAAGCTTCTGCAAACAAAAGGGCCAGGAAAACTCATCAAACCTTATCTTGAAGGTCAATCAGAGATGCTATCGCAGCAGAGGCCGCAGAGCACATTGCGACGACTGTCTCTGGGCAGAGTTTCAATCTCCGCCGTCAACGCCAACTGACATCCAATCCTGACACTTCACACAAAACCTGAAACCATTTTTTAAAACCGAGTGTTCGGGAAAAAAGCTATTTGATTTTTGGGGACAACAAGGTCTGGGGCTCAAAACCTCGGTGTCACAAAACTACTTTTTTCCTGAGAAAGTTTGCCGATCAGGCTCCTACCTTTTCGACCTTTTGACACCGGTAAGACTTTCGTCACTATATATCTAACAATGTTTTTACATAGACGGATGGAATAGAACCATATGTACCTCTGACAGAAATCCGGAGGTCCAAATTCGCGGACAAACACAATTCCGAGACGAGTTTTCAAACACCCACCCTAGGATAGTACGGTCGCTGTACGGTCTTCCTGGTGTCCCTGAGTTCAAATCATTACTCACGTGAGTACACGGCACTGCGGTTGAACGCTGGTTGATTGCAGTGACTGATGACAGTCCTTTTATAAAGGGAATTGAGCAACCTCCACTCATCAGCAGTCGCCATTATCACCCGTCCTCCTGAAATTATCTGCCCGCTTGAAACGTCGACTTACTATCCGGAACGTATTCATCATATTTGACTCTCACCCACGTCCATCCTATCCCAATGGTACTGGGATGATAGTCATCATCTCGATCGAGGGCACTCCCCGTCGGCTTACCGAGATTCTTCCTATCGTTGTCCTTCCAGACAGTTCTCTTCAGTCGCAGGCACAATTCGTAGCCAAGTGCAGCACGTGTTTGTACCACATGGCGTTGAAACGTCCATCCCGTTGTTGCAAACTGTTATCGAGTCCAGCCTTGCACAGTTATCAACACAAACAGAAATTCTGAAACGCGAACAGCAACGTTGGAAAGCGAAATTAGGAGGCAGAGGTGCGGAGTCGACGCAAGAGACGCTCGTCCAGCAGCAGCAGCAACTCGTATCATCTTCAGGCCCTCCCAAATACACCAACTGCTCTTCAGTGCCACCACAGCAATTCTCTTCATTGACGCGCCACGCGCCATCTTCCAAGGCGCCTACTTCTTCCCCCAATACCTCACGGAGTAAAAGAACTACAGGTGCAACTTGCGTATAAGCGTCAGTTAGGATAAACGGTAACCGGGCCCTCATGGGCGAGTCGTTACCTGTGCTATGAAACGTAGCACTTTGGAACATGTTCCAACACCTGTCATCATCTCGCGAAGCTATAAATTTCGTTTATTACAACTATGTTCAACGCATGGCCCGCTTCTTTCTCACACTACGACACTGTTCGCCAATTCGTCTTTCGTACAATCTTCTACGCCAAACAATAACCATCAACTGAAGCTCAAATATTTACCGGAATAAGCCTAGGTGCCACAGATCAATACATAAGCGCGCCTCGCGGCTTCCTCAGCGATTCCGCAATCCCCAAGAATGTCTCCGCCAGTTGTACCTAGGTGAACCCAACATCAGAAGACCCTCATTATGGAAGATGGATTTCTCACCGCGTCGAGAGCAACAGCGAAAGAGGAAGGAATTGATGGGGGCGTCCGAGGATTGCGAGGTGCATTATTCTGGACTCCGAGCGCCAGATTGGCCATCCTGCGGAGGGAAGATGAGGAGGAATCTTGGCCAAAGGAGATAGAATGGAAAGATAGTGGTTTTCTTTGGGCGAAGTCAGTGTGATGTACTTGCGCAAGAAGATGAGACACACCCAAGCCGAACTGCAGAGCGACAAAGATCTTGGATGGCCATGTCGGATATTGAGCATTCACCGTCAGAAAGGAAGATCATGACCGGCGTTCTGGGTTGTGATAAACGTTAGTAAAGGGGGATAGATAAGACTGGTCAGAATACGAGCCTCTCTGTGCTCCATTTTTGTGTCATGACGGTTCCCCCTGCTTGAAGAGCTTTCAAAAAGTTCGTCCCGCCACCGGCCCGGTGACTAAGCATGGCATCTAACAGCTGCTCGGGACTTCTCGTGAAATCATCGGTCAGAATAGTCGTCGTTGCGGAATTGAAAAGGATGACACTATATGCATCGCGGCGTGCGCCAGAGGTCTGTTGGCCCACTGTAACCGCAGCATGACGGGCAGACCAAAAGCTATACAGCGCTGAATAAACTGCGCCAAGCCTGTTGTTGGCGGATTGTCGTATTCGGTTTGTCATCGGTGCGTCAGCCATCGGAGCGCGGTCGGTAGAAGACATTGAGCCCGATCTAAAACACAATATGAGATGCAGAACGACGCTCATTAACACACATTTAACCTGTCAACAACGAATATCCTATTGTCAGCTGAGGCATTAGGGCTCCATGTAGTACAATAATAGGGAAAGTCTTACACGTGGAATGCTTGCTGCATCACAACTGGGTTGTTGCATTCGAATAGATGCCCATCATTGGAGATGTAGCCAAGGCCATTTACGGAATCGTTGGGATTCCTAGGAGGATGGAACATGGGTAACGTGCAGTAAGAGGGCTGTCCTGTGCCAGCCGGTGTCCCCAAATGTTCGGGTCCTAGACACATATACTGTAGGTCATTAAACGGCAGCGATCCGTTAATACCAGACACACCGGGGCACATGGAATCACTATCCAACGTGTAAGCAATCTATTTCTGCTAAGAAGCATGACATACCATTTTGCAAAGTTCGTCTGCTCATCGCGGGTATACGGGTCTGGTCATAAACCTCAGTGCTTATTTTGGTGACGGTAAATGTGCCTTAACCTTTGAAGCCTAAGGACAACGCTTTAGCTTCAGTGGAGATAAGAGGAGGGAGAATCAACGTACCCAATCTACGCCAAAAGAGTCCATGAGTAATTGCATCCTTGGGTTTGTTCGGATCTGGGGTCATTCGTTCGTTGATATGTTGGGCTTCTGCCCCATCACAAGGACCTCCATCTGCTGCACGGCAGTAACTGATATGGACGTGTCTCCCCATCGAAGTGCAAACAAGATTGCACATCATCGGTGCCCCGTCATCGTTTGAAGAGAATTTGCGACCTGCCAACTCGAGAGTCGTACCGTCTGGCCCGTCAACCGCCCAGCGAGTGTGCGTCATGGATCCGTGGCTGGTTTCGTGTTCTTTCTGAGTGTGACCTTGAAATGTGGAACAGTGGCATCAGCGTCCGTGGCAAGTATTAAGCAGCGCCTTACCGAGGGGTAAGGTGCAAAAATAGCCACAACTCTCGCAGCTACGTCGTTTAAGCATCCCCTAATACAAAGTACGCGTAAAAGCCACGCACCGCGCCTCGCAGAAGTGAAAAGGCTGATTTTCTTTGCTATGGGTGTGTGCCCCCTCATGTAACATCTGTCCAGGCTGAATGGTCCTAACGCACTGCAACCGTTTTGCAACTGGATCGGAGTTAGCGCCATGCCACGACCCTGGCTTTCAACGAACCTTGTGTGTACTACACGACTTATCAGAGAAGTACAATTAAGGATAAAAAAAGACTACCTTGGTATATTGGAACGTTTCATGCCTGCCGGTGAAAGTGACCTCAATGGACTGAGGTGCCGTATCAATTTGACAGATACCCTTATCTGTGCATAGTGCCGAGCAAACGTGCGCTTCTCTGTTCACCACGAACTTCATTTCTAATAACCTTACAAAGAAGGGAAAACACTAACCCACACAAATGATGCGTTCCTGCCGTAAGTCCATGAAGGTGCAGTTCACCACAAAGCCGCTTGCAGAGACTGCATGTCGATGGGCAAAGCCTCGTATCACAGGAATGGATTTCGTGGACTTGATCACTGTAGGAAAATGGTTAATTTACTTGAGAAGGTGCCAGTGGAGTTCAAGGAAATGAACCCACCTGGGGATACTACAACGTTCCGGACAGGAATAAATCTTCCCATCCGGTAGTTTCATCCCTTTGAGGGCACAGGGCTAGAAATTCCACATTATCGTAAAGAATGCCCCAGCACTAAATATAGGTCCATACCTCGCCACACATATGGATGAGCGCGGAGCACATGTGGTCATCCTCATCCTCATCGTGTCCCATGACCTGCAAGTACGTAAGTATCTGGCACTCAAGAGAACGGTCGACACAACTGACTTTCGTACAATCTTCCAAGCAGCCTCGCCTTCCAAATAGCTTGCAAGGTTCGCCGCACAGGTGAGCGGTGACGACGCAACTGCATGGTGATAAAAAAGCGGAATTATCTAGGCACTATCCACTTCACGTACATATGCTCCCCAGGATGACCGGCGCTACACTTTCCTCAGGAGACGTAGCTGATAGACATGAGATAACGTACCGTGTACTGCATAGCTTGACATCGTCTTCACAGAACACACAGTTATATGCGCACTTGTGGTCGGTGTTGCAGCTGTGGTCGCCCTCATGGAGCCGACTACGGATACAAAGGAGATTGCACAATGCACACTGAGCGCCACAGAGTTGGACATTCGTCTTCATTTCGATGGCCATGTTATCAAATCTTCTGCGTAAATCCTCAATGGCTGCATGGTCCCCTTGGAATCTCGCCAAATTGCAATTTAACCAAGATCGGACGTGATTGACACGCAAGTCAACCAATTCACTGAGGTAAGCTCGGAGTTCCACCAATAAATCGGACTCGGGCATGAACTGGCGTGGCTTGCTCGGGCTCCAGGGCTCCAATAGGGCAGCGAGTTGCATCTCAATCTGAGGTGATGGAATTGGTTCCCCATCGGAGATAGCAAAATATGCCGCAGTATCATTTCCGTCCACTATGAGGTCGGTGTCAAAGTCCTGAGAACTTGGTCAGAGATTGTTTCACGCCTCGAGTTAATAAATTACGGAACCTTCAAGAGCTCAGGTTCAGGTTCGGTTTCCAATAACCCCGTCGCAAGTGTGATCGGTAGAAGAGCAGAGAGTGACTTGGCACGATGCTCAGCCATGGTTTCTGTTGGGAAAATAAATTCAAGGGGAAAAAGGAAGATGAAGCGACAGACGAGAAAGCGCTCCCCAGTCATTGGTCTGCAAGACGCTCAGGATAGTGATATTGCTGACAATTAAGCGAATGGCGTACCTTAAGCTTCGCCATAAGCGTTTTGATTCTATGGAGGAATTCTCCGGCAGTCGGATGGGAAACCTTTTGCAGGTCAAGTCGCCTCTTGAGGGTAGTGAAAGATTTATAAAATTCCTTTGATTCGATCACGGGCCATGGTATAATATCTAGCTTCCCGCCATGCAGGCGCGAGATGAAATTGGCATCTTGCTCTCGCTCCACGATATTCTGAAATTTGAGAGAAAACCTACGAGCCGCACCTTAGCTGGAGACCACACATTGGTTGCATAAAGCCTCACTCTCGGGCGATCTCAACTTTGTCCGACTCTACAACGTCCTGGAAAGAAAGTCTTAAAACATTGGTCGCTGACTCGACGCTGAGTACTCACCTTAATGATAATGACAAGCGTAGATTGAAAGAGAGAAGGGTTTGCCGCTGGGTCCAGGACAGATGCACTGGACTGGAATGATTGAAACAGGCCACTGATATCCCGACCGAACGCAAAATTGTTGCGAAAAAGGACCTATTGGATCTCAGACATAAAACTTTCTCAGAACACAGCCCACGAACAAGATTAGATAGTGCCGTGTTGAATAAAACTAGAAGGGTGTCTTCTTGTGGAGACCTTTCTACGCTATCGACGCCTGAAATTTCGTTGGGTCATCAGTTAGGACAGGACTAGAAGAGGTCAGCCGACCCACCTTCAAAGTCGAGTGCTACAATCAGTTCGTCGTCGGTGGGCGTCACGGACAACCATACACCCTCTGTACATGTCAACTCGGTCGTATATCATAAGCAAGCAATGGAGCGCACCCGTCGTCCGCATAGCGCTCCCCGCAAATGATGTATCCACGAGATGGTTCAGCGCGAAGCTCTTTCCCACGGACTGCTGGCCCATCGATGACACAACCTTTACAGGCTACGCAGAAAGGCATCAGCGATGAGAGTATAAAAGGACACCAAAAACTGGACCTTTAAAGCCATATAGGACTGGAAAATGGACTCATACCAGCCAAACGAGAGCTTGTCCACTATCTGGTTGACGTCCGCGCCAAGTAATGACCTTTCTAACTCGGCAGAAATAACACCGTTTGCCAACGGGACAAATCGATTTTCGCGGCACACAGCGATGTGAATGGGAATGAGGCAGAGAAGGTCGACAAGCCACTCCCCCACACGATACCGTGATACGTTCCACTTCAGGTCGAAGACCGTCTTGTCCCGGAATGACTCAAAATCTGCGGCAGACACTTTAATGCCGCGTAATTCATCCCCTGTAGGTTTCCTGGTCGTTCTTACAAATCCCTGGATGAGATTAGAGAAATAAGAAGCAAACGGCCGCGTGGGGTTCTCGGTAATGAACGTCAAGCTCCTCTGCTGCCGCTCGCTCAAGGATGTGATAGTACGGCGCTTCACAGCGGGGAGAACGGGGAACCGTGTCCACACCTCCTTGTGACAGTCCAATAGGTTGTTGTGTTGAGTGGTGCGTGCGTCATTATTCGACCCGTTTCTGCTTCCCTTCTCTTGGAAGACGACCTCTGTGACCTTTCTTGTGATGTCGATAGCTATGGAGTTTATGCATTGCGTATCGATGTCGAGGGCAAGAAGAAACACATGTCCTCGACTGACCATCGATGTCACAATGGCGCCATCGAGTGGAAAGGCAGGAATTGGCAAAGGTATCCCACCAGTAGAGCCAAATGTGTCCCAATGATACGCAGTGAGTGAAGGTTGCGAACCCTGGGCATGGAGAACAAGGAGGCAGGACCCATCAGGAGTGGGGTATACGGCGCTGGGGAGCGACGGGAGCTGTAACGAGGAAGGTCTAGTATCAAGAATCCGAGTCAGTGATTGATATGCGATCAAATCTCATAAGAGAGGTGCGAACAAAAAGCTCACCTGAATTGCTGTGTGATGAAAGAAAATATTCGGATCTGCGCGTAGGAGTCCACCAACACCACCTCGTCGCTTCCACATACAGAAGACAGTTGCAGAATTGAGATATCTGCCTGGCTATACCACGGAACAAGACTGATGGGACTCCCTTGACCTTGGAGGGATCTGAAAGTTTCATCGAACACGAACGCGTAAAGTTGCATCTTAGCAGGCAATACGGCATGTCAGGATCCCCCACCTTGACCAATGACATAGAACTTACTTTCGCTGAGGCGCACACAGTCAACATTCTCTTCGCCTCATCATATGCGAATAACGCGTCTTCACCCACTTTATCACGGTTAAGAGTTTTGATCGGCTTGTTACGCTGTATGGCCGCATCCATTGCGGATAGACGCTCATAATAAATGGAATGTTTCTCCCGGTCAGCAAGAACGAGAACGAGTTTCTCGTTCTCGAGGAGCTTGTGAAAGCTAACAAAAGTGCATAAGTTGACGGACGACCGATGTTACGAAATTGGACTCAAACACAATACGGAGGTCAAGTGGTAGGTGAAATTCGCCTGAGCGTTGGTCGCTTACGGCGGGAGTAGGTATGTGCCTGGGATTGAACTTCATTGTCTGCTTGTCGTCGCTCGTCAAGTCCATGAGGTGAACTCGAAATTTGAGTTTGGGTTCCTGAAGTTCGTCTCTGCGACCAGTGACATAATACTCGTTTTTCCGGAACCTTTGGACCCCGTGAATAAGTACCGTACTAGACGCCAGTTTGATTAGTCATAAGCCTGGACACGTTTGTCGAACTCACGAAGTGTCACGTCTCGGAGAGGATTCATTGACGTCCCTAATCAATTTCAGGAACAGATCATGCAGCACATTTCTTTCTTCCGCATCGATCTCACGTTGTATAGATCCTTTGCATTCCTCTTGTTGCATCTGCAATACGGCATGAGTCATCTTCTTCACTGCTGCATCGATCGAAGATGACAGCTGGGTACAAGCAAGGTCCACGACCCGCCTGATCGGGACTTCTAGGTCCTTATCATCTATGCCTTTCAGTTCGGCGAGAAATTTAGAGTCTTTGACGCCGCTTGTTATCTTCTTTAGTTCCTCTTCTAGCGAATCCTCGTTTGTTCCTTTTGACCCGGAAAAAAGCGTCATGATTTTCGAGAACGGAAAAGACAACCAAGATGTTTTTCCGGATTCTTTATTTTTCCCAGGTTCTTTACTTTTTCCAGGCTCTTTATTTTTGTCGTTCTTAGGGACTAGTTGCCGGACACGTCGAAGGTTTTCCTCGGCAAGGAAAGCCTGTATGAGCTCCGTGCGTTTGCCGGGAGGCAGATCCGGATGCTTCTTCAAAAGGTGACACACGGAAACCAGACGGTCCTTCAAAGACTTGAATTCGGCCCCTTTCACAGAGTGGATCTTGGCGTTCTGAACATGATGTTCATAGATGTCGTTGAAACCATGATACACCTGACGGAGATCATCGACCACCGTAAGTTCTGGGAGAAAGGGTGAGCGGAGCACAAAAGGATCAATGCTAAAATTCTTACGCGCGATTTCATGGTCCACATCAGAACCACCGTCGACCCACACGCGAGATGAAAGCGCACCACGTTCAATTGAGCTATAGAAAAAATCTTTACCTGAGTATGCTGCACTCAGAGACGCAAAGGAAGACTCACGGAAAGAGCCTCATTACGTCCCCAACGATCTCATCTCGGAGAGCACGCGTCAAAGAAACCTCTCGGCAGACAAGGTCTCGAAAGACTTTATCTTGTCTCTCTGACAATTCTTGACGAAACCTCTCTCGAGTATCCGTCACCGCGACATGCCACTCATTATATTGGTCCGGGAACATATTCGAGAGACCCACTTCAACGAGGATTTGAATAGCGTCCTCATCAAGGGACTCGGATAGGGATAGGGTGTTTTCATTTCTAATATTCTATGAGCATCGTGTCCAGTAGAATCCCGAGTACCTACAGCAAGTGATTTAGCGACAACGATGTGTACTGGCACTGATCAAGAATATGGGATCGAATGCACTGCTGAACATAAGTGACCGTCCAGAATCCCTGGGAAGTTTCCCCATGAAAAAGTCTAGGAATGAATGTCGACGGATCCACAGAACAGTGGGCTGGAACCATGTAACGCCAGATGTGGCGCGAATTCATCTTTGATAAGTCAGAATTAGACTTGCGTTCGACGAACGAAAGGTTTACCTGAAACCCGGGGCGTGCCACCGCGCTCTCTTCCTGTTCATTCCGCTTTGCAACCTCATATGTGAAAAGTCTGTCGTCGTCGCCAGTGTCTATGTCCACGGATTCTGTATCGCTATCTTCGTCGCCCCAGACTATGGAAGCGGAGTGCTCCGCAGATAACAGCGCAATCACTTGATCGCACATTTTCGTCAGATACCTGTATACGGGTATGAAGCAGGCTGAGAAAATATGACCTTCTACAAACTTGAATACCCACCGCATGAAAGTGACTCTGTTCCGGCAAACCGAGGAGGCGGCCGAGTCGTTCCAAGTTGAATCCTCAGGCCAATATATAACATAGTGACGTTCTTGATTGGGATCTACTTGTCCAGCCGCCAGGACGTACAAACCGGACGATAGGGACGGCCTGGAACTACCAAGCTCGGTTAGCGCAATCAATAAACGAGCACTAAGGGGTCTGGTCATCCAACGCGACAGTAAAAACGGGAAATTTTACGCACATGTCCTCATTAACTGCGTTTAGAGACCGTAACAAGCGTATAATCTCAACCTTAGATCCATATACGCCGAGAGGTTTGATCATGGATTGGTCCAAGGCCTTGAAATCGACTTTGGTGACGGATGCGTATGACCCAGGGCATATACCGTTGATAAAGCGTTTGAGGGAATCCTGCGCGATGATGACCTTGTCAACTACAAAAGAATAAGTTTAGTTCGTGAGTACTAGCAGCGGATCTCAAAAAGTTCGCTACCGCAGCCATTGCTCCCGGATTCGCTGATGAGGTCCAATAGGCGATACATGCCCTTGATATTCTCGGCCAAGTCCATAACGGGAGGCTGAGGGACTTTGCCGTTCTGTACGTTCTTTCCGGCAAAGTCCATTTGACCGCCACGATCTTGTCGATATGTTTGGCCGTTAGCAACTAGGAAGGCGACTCCGAATGAGTTGCACTCTAAGTGTAAATTTCAGACAATCAGGTTTACCCAGAGGTACGCTCGACGTCCGAGGATCTACTTTATTGCCTGGACTGATAGGTTGCCTCGTGTCCGTGTTCCCTTGAACGGGGTGACAACGCAAGGTGAGTTGGCCTGTTGTAGTAGAGCGCACGCAACCTACTGTTAGGTCGATATGTCTGAGTGTTTGAGGAATTCTCATCTACGCAAGCAAGTATTAGGGAGAAGAGGGTAATGAACGATAGGAAGAATACTCACCAGTATTCCCTAGAGGCCCTCTATCCATAGATGAGACATCATGATGCCCTGGGGATGTGGGGAACAAGCTAGGTGGAGCGTACGGTGTACTGTAGTCCATGTGGAGTTATAGTGGAGGGCAGCGATGGGCAGTTCGTAAACCCTGATCTGTCCCCTTTTCTATGATTGCGCACGGTGGGGACATCTCCTAACTGAAAGATAGAAGTGTCTCTCACGAGGACAAGGTGATTACTACGATGAGCGGCGAGAAGAGTCCCCTCATGGTAGATGGCAAGGTGATAGTGGCGGAATTCGCAGCGGCAAGGGTTGGGTTTGGGTGAGATGTGCATATTCATATTACAGTATTCATCTTTGAGGATCGCTAAAGGGTACTTTACTCTAAGTTCACCACGCGCCAGAGGGCGAGGGATCGACTGGCCACTGATGCGTGGGCAGTAGGCTTGGCTAAGGAATGACAAGTATATTATGAGGGAATGACAGAATGTGGCCAGCACAGCAAACGGGCGGAAGCACGCAGTGCTTCTCGATCGATGATGAGGGGAGCGTGTCCGAGGCAAGCTCGCGACACCCACCAAGCTAGGAGAGAAACGATGCGACGAGTGAGCCTCGGTACCCCACTATTAGGAGTCTCGCCGACGCGTTACTCACCCTCAACCAGGAGTTGTGCTGCTCATCTGGCATGCCTTAGCGCGGCGTGGGCATTGTGTACCTTATGAAGGTCTCGTGCACAGCAGGCACGGCTTGGATGTAAGGGGCGATGATGATAGCATGCTTTCGCAGGTAGAGGAGGAAGGAGTCTCCCGCCCATCTGCCTTTGGCCTTCATAACGTCGAAGGGCATTCCTCTGAGTAGGTACTCTAGAGTCGATCCGATTCTGATGCCGTGTGTTACCGTCCCCTCGACCCTGGGACTTCCCCCCCTCGATTGATGGGGACGTCAGCCACGAGGATAGCCCCATGGAGTTGGACGAACCTGGAGGAACAGTAGGTCCCGATTAGTATATATGACTGTATGCCTCGTTGGATGTGGATGGACTACACGAGTCGCTTGTGACTCGGCCCTATGTACACATGTTCTCAGCCCCCCTTAGTCGTATCCCGTGCCCTGTGCCCTAGTACCCTGTATTCCCGTATATATACGACTCAATGGTGACTCTAGGTCGCTAAGTTGAGTCTCCTGTCCGTCTCATGCGGACAATACCATCTATTTCCCACACCTCTAGCCAGAAGGCGGCTGCAAAGAGCCTTGTCATTACCACTTCGAGTCTATATGTTATTGTCGTGTAAGCAGCAGTGACATTAGACTCAACTTTCTCATCATCACAGAGGCCCTACCCAAGGAATACCTCACAGACTTTGGAGACAGCAACAGACTGCCAAAGAATGCACACCTGCAAAGGATCAACAGAGGAGTCATCCCTGGATACAAAGGGATAGCAATCCTATACCACCCTGATACGACCAAAAAGGCACAGGACTGCATAGACAGAACCCACATCTGGATACACAACAAAAGAGGATTCCTCACCCAAGTCTACCTTGAAGAAGACAGAGACAAGTTCAAACTAGTACGAGGACCAAGGAGGCCAGATATCGAGGCCCACAACGAGCTAGACGCAGTAGAAAGGCTCCGCCGAAGACACAAAGGAGGAAAGCACCTACCTATCCCACCTGACTCCGACGACAAACAAGACAATGTTTGACCCCCGTCCCCCGTCTCCACAGACCAACAACCCAACTTGCCTACCACCGACGAGGAACCAACAGAAGACCACACCAATATCACCATCAGACACTCCCCACTCATTGCCACCCGACCATTCACCACACTAATACACGAGCACACCATGGCGACCACCACAGCAACGACTACCGCCACCACAACTACCAAACCAAAGATAGTGGCCTCTGTGCAAAAGAAGCTAGACACGGCAATGAAGCGACAACCCAGCAACAACCCTGGAGGAGGAAGCGGCAACCCTGGAGGAGGAAGCGGCAACCCTGGAGGAGGAAGCGGCAACCCCGGAGGAGGAAGCGGCAACCCCGGAGGAGGAGGAGGCAACCCGGGAGGAGGAGGAAACCCCGGACCTCCCAACCCCCCAGCAGCACCACCCATGCCCCCAGCAAACCAAGATGCCTGCCTCATGGGGAACGCCCCCACAGAGTTCGACGGAGATCGAGCAAAGGCAGACCAATTCATAAACGAACTATGCCACTACTTCCGCGTAAATGCCATGGTTCCCGGCCTCCAATCCTGGATTTGCCGTGTAGTGATAGCCCTCACATTCATCAAAGGCCCAATGGTAGACGAATGGGCCCTCAACCAAGGAGACTGGGTAGATCGACTGGACCCACTCATCGAAGACGTCCCCGATGTATGGACAAACTTCCTGATCGAGTTCAAGAACCAATTCCAAGACACACAAGCAGAAGAACGAGCACGCCTCCAGATCGAAGGCATGAAGATGAAGTGGCCTGACGTCGACCAATACATCCAGGACTTTGAAAGGATCGCTCAAAAAGCCGAATATCCGCTCACAGCACCCGCAACCGTCAGATACTTCCTGAAAGGACTAACCAAGTCCATAGTCAACAACATAGTCAATGTTACTGTCCCCTCGGCCCTGGGACTTCCCCCCTTCGATCGACGGGGATATCAGCCACGCGGACGACCCAATGGAGTTGGATGACCCCGAGTAACGGTAAGATCGGACTAGTGTTATTAGTATACGCCTCATCTGATGTGGATGGACTACATGAGTCGCCTTGTGACTCAGCCCCTATGTACGTGACTCGCAGCCCCGTATCCTCATGCCCCGCGCCCTGTGCCCAGTACCCCGTACCCTGTACCCTGTAACAGTATAAGTACGACTCCCTAGTGACTCTAGGTCGCTAAGTTGAGTCTCCTGTCCGTCTTACGACGGCAATAGCATCTATTCCCCACTCCCAGCCAGAAGGCGGCCGCTAAGAGCCTTGTCACTATCACCCCGAGTCTACTCGTTATCGTCGCGTAAGCAGCGGTGACATTAGACTCAACTTTCTTACCATCACGGAGGCCCCACCCAAGGACTACCTCACGGACTTTGGAGACGACGACAAACCACCAAAGAACGCGCACCTACGCAGAATCGACAAAGGAGTCATCC